>CM042227.1:715000-745000 GCA_023566465.1 Cottus gobio | reverse complement strand
TGCTTCGGTTGTCTCTGAGTGTGTCTGTGTCATTGTGTTCACCAAAAGCTCGTTGAGTTCCTGTCTCTGTTTGATGATGTCACATGTGTGTTCGGTTTCTCCTTTTCTTGTCGTTGTTTTGAGAAGTGGGCGGAGCCTCTTCTGGATTTTTTGGGACAAACTCAATCCGTCCTGTCGGAACGAGGACTCAAAACGTCGGAGCAGAAAAAACTAAAACCTTAAAAAGGTTGAAAAAAAGAAAAAAAGAAGTTGTATTTGTGCGATTTTGTTCTTTTTATCAAGACAAAAAAAACTGACACTGAACGAAGTGGACAAAGAATAAAAAGTCTATTTTTTATTCTGTATATATGGAAATCCAGATTCCAGTCTGTTGCATTGCTTTGTTGTACAAATTAAATGTGCTTGTGGCATTTTTTCTAATCTAATTTATTTTACGGTCTTGTTTTGTTTTCTGCTTCACTATTAAAGTTTAAAGGATGTACACAACGGACACGCGTCTTCAATGTCTTCAATGTCTTTAATGTCTTCAAAGGTCTTCAATGTCTTCAACATATTTGACGTCTTTAATGTCTTTAACATCTTCAACGTGTTCAATGTCTTTAACGTCTTCAACGTCTTTAACATCTTCAATGTCTTCAATGTCTTTAATGTCTTTAATGTCTTCAATGTCTACATCTTCAAGGTCTTTAATGTCTTTAACGTCTTTAACGTCTTTAACGTCTTCAACGTCTTTAACATCTTCAATGTCTTCAATGTCTTTAATGTCTTTAATGTCTTCAATGTCTTCAATGTCTACATCTTCAAGGTCTTTAATGTCTTTAACGTCTTTAATGTCTTTAACATCTTCAATGTCTTCAATGTCTTCAATGTCTTTAACGTCTTCAATGTCTTTAACATCTTCAATGTCTTTAACATCTTTAACATCTTCAATGTCTTTAATGTCTTTAACATCTTCAATGTCTTTAATGTCTTCAATGTCTACATCTTCAAGGTCTTTAATGTCTTTAATGTCTTCAATGTCTACATCTTCAAGGTCTTTAATGTCTTTAACGTCTTTAACGTCTTCAACGTCTTTAACATCTACAATGTCTTTAATGTCTTCAATGTCTTCAATGTCTACATCTTCAAGGTCTTTAATGTCTTTAACGTCTTTAATGTCTTCAATGTCTTCAATGTCTTTAACGTCTTCAATGTCTTCAATGTCTTTAACATCTTTAACATCTTTAATGTCTTTAATGTCTTTAACATCTTCAATGTCTTCAATGTCTTTAATGTCTTCAATGTCTTCAATGTCTACATCTTCAAGGTCTTTAATGTCTTTAACGTCTTTAATGTCTTTAACATCTTCAATGTGTTTAAATGTCTTCAATGTCTTCACTGTCTTCAATGTCTTCAATGTCTTCAATGTCTACGTCTTCAAGGTCTTTAATGTCTTTAATGTCTTTAATGTCTTCAATGTCTTTGACATCTTCAATGTCTTTAACGTCTTCAATGTCTTCAATGTCTTTAACATCTTCAATGTCTTCAATGTCTTTAACATCTTTAACATCTTTAACATCTTCAATGTCTTCAATGTCTTTAATGTCTTTAATGTCTTCAATGTCTTCAATGTCTTCAGTGTCTACGTCACATGTGTCAAACTCAAGGCCCGCGGGCCAGATGTGGCCCGCCACGTCATTTTATGTGGCCCGCGACGGCTTGGAAGGCATGATCACCACCGTGGACCCGTTTTCAGTCTGTCGCGGACCCGCTTTCGGTTCGTCGCGGACCCGTTTTCAGTCTGTCGCGGACCCGCTTTTGGTTCGTCGCGTACCCGTTTTCAGTCTGTCGCGGACCCGTTTTCGGTTCATCACGTACCCGTTTTCAGTGGGTTGCGGACCTTTGCATAGGCAATATAAAAATCTTGTGCTTTTATTTTGAATGCAGTAGAGTGCGTCTATTCACATTCCTCAGTGCTGCGTTCACAACACACTTTACTTGCATGAGTTTACACACGCACTATTTGTGATAGTTCACTTCATTCCCGACCTTTTTTTTATGTTTGTGCATGAAAGCACTGCTGAGTCTGTTAAAAAAGGCTGAAGTATAAAAATGATTATGTGTGTTGTATTACTTTGTGTCCTTAAGATGCACTTTTGGGTTTTTAATTGAGTGTAAAAGGGAATATTTCAAACTAGTTTTTTTGTGTTGGCATGTGAGATTCTGTACCATTTCAGGCTCAAACTGCACCATCTTTCCATTAAATCCATTTGAGAAGTTGAGCATGTTCCTTGCTTTGGATCTCGGTTCATTCAGGGCTGATGGTGCAGCCAGACCAGTAGAACCACTGCCCCAGACCACATGCATGTTATTATTGGCTAGTTATGTCCTTCTCAACTGTGACAAAAAAAGCTTTGAACAAAGTTAATATAACAACGATTGTTTGATCTTTGTCTTTGTTATTTTCTTCTGTTTTAAGTTTGATTTTTGATAGAGTAATGTGGGTTTATATATATATATATATATATATATATATATATATATATATATAAATGCATGTACAATATTGTTACACTTGAATAAACAATACAAAGAGTTATTTAACAATATGTTCGGTAGTAGTTAAATGTATACAGTGTTACAGTTACCCTTTGAGGGCGACCATGATGCTGATGTGGCCCGCGGTGAAAATGAGTTTGACACCCCTGGTCTACGTCTTCAAGGTATTTAATGTCTTCAATGTCTTCAATGTCTTTAACATCTTTAACATCTTTAACGTCTTCAACGTCTTCAACGTCTTCAACGTCTTCAATGTCTTCAATGTCTACGTCTTCAAGGTCTTCAACGTCTTTAACATCTTTAACGTCTTCAACGTCTTCAACGTCTTCAAGGTCTTCAATGTCTTTAATGTCTTTAACATCTTTAACGTCTTCAATGTCTTCAATGTCTTTAACATCTTTAACATCTTCAATGTCTTCAATGTCTTCAATGTCTTCAATGTCTTTAACGTCTTTAACGTCTTCAATGTCTTTAATGTCTATGTCTTCAAGGTCTTTAATGTCTTTAATGTCTTTAACGTCTTTAACGTCTTTAATGTCTTCAATGTCTTCAACGTCTTCAATGTCTTTAACATCTTCAATGTCTTCAATGTCTTTAACGTCATCAATGTCTTTAACGTCTTTAACATCTTTAACTATATACTCCCCATCAGGCCCGATCTTGGAACATTGGGTTCAGCCTCTGGGATTGAGCATATCAAAACAATATAAGAAAAACTCAAATAAATAAAACAAAAAACTAAAATGTCAAATCCCTGCCTCACAAGTCAATATAAGTTAATCATTACACAATAATTATAAACATAAACCATAAGCATGACTTAAAAGTCACTCAAAGTGACTCAAAACCGACAAAGTATGGACCCCGAGTTTTGAAAAATGCTGATTAAAAAAGTTAGGAACTAGCTAGAAGGCTAATCCTTAGAGCCTACCATTCCACCTCACACAAAGCATCGCAAAGATACGCACAATAATGTAATTTGTATCCAGCAAAAAATATGAAAATTGACTTACTTATGGCTGAAATATGAATATTGCAGGCCTTCCTGCTCCCTACTGACAGCCAAGGCCACGGAGCACCCTGCTGCAGTGAAACGAGGGCCGTTCAGGGACCACCGAGGACTGTGGGAACTTTCATGCTTGAGCAGAGTTGACATGAGTTCTCGACATTTATCTGAACTAAAATAATTATTAAAAATATTTAACTTCACTCAATCAAAGCCAAACTTTGCACAGATACTCCTACAATATTGAGCTATTTTATAAAAAAGCGTTCATATAGATGTGTAAGGTAATACAAATTAACTTTTGACATCTTTTCTTTCGTTTTTTGTATGTGTATTATCATAAACCAATATACCACTAACACATATATGGCCTTATTATCTATCTTCAGAAGGGTCTTCTGTATATTATAGCTTTTTCAATTTTTCAAATAGACCTTGTGAATGAGGAGATAATCAGGATTTAATATGAGAAAAAAAGCATCCGCAATTTTGGCTAAAAACATTGGTGGGGGGCATTCAATGTCTTTAATGTCTTTAACGTCTTCAATGTCTTTAATGTCTTTAACGTCTTCAATGTCTTTAACGTCTTTAACGTCTCTCCTGCAGGACTTTAGTTTGGAAACATTAGGTCAAGTTGTGCAAAGGTTTGTAAAAGCTGCTTCTGGCTGCCGGTCATGTCGACATTCATAACCCATAAACTGGCTCGTTAAACATATTAAAACACAACGTGATGCAAAAACCGTCGCCAAGCTTTTACAGCTTCCAGGCGGCTGGAGCGGCTCCAGGTGGCAAGGAGGAGGAGTAGGAGGAATAGGAGGAGCAGGAGCAGGAGGAGGAGAGGAAGAGCAGGAGGAAGAGGAGGAAGAGGAGGAAGAGGAGGAGGAGGCGCAGCAGGAACTCATTTCCTCACACCGTGGAAAAAATGCAGCCGCTATTAAAGCTGCGGCGTGAGAGGCGAGAGGTGAAAAGGTCGCTCGCTGCCATGTGGAGCGTTAACACCATGGAGGAGAAACAGGGAATAAAAGAGCACTCATCACATTTAAAACACGGCTGCTGACATTCTACTTGAGTTTAGAGGAAAACACCTGCAGACGATGAGTCACATGACCTTCATGGGGTGTTACTGTGGGAAGAACATCAGCGGCGGTCTTATGAGAATCATTATTATATATTATTATTATTATTAATACGTAATAGATAGAAATGATTATTAGAAGGCCTGAGTCATTTCAATAAAAGGAAACATCTTAGCTTAAACAAAACCAAGTGGCTAACACAGGAACAACACGCTAACACACAAATTGATGAAGTAATGGATGAAGATGCACTTATTTTGAGAATGGTGTGTGTGTGTGTGTGTGTGTGTGTGTGTGTGTGGGTTAGGGTTGTCTCTAGTCTGGTTTTTGGGGGAGACTCCGTCCTATCATGAACATCTCCGATGCTCTGATGTCATACAAGGACGTGGCACATGTGAAGCGAACACACACATTTACTGGGTGCTTCATTTTTGAGTTCCCATGCAAACACACACATACACACACACACACACACACACACACACACACACACACACACATTACATTACATTTCATTTAGCTGACGCTTTTATCCAAAGCGACTTACAATAAGTGCATTCTACGGTTACAAACAAGAATCAGAACAACAAGAATCAAGAAGGTACAATTTCATCAATAAAGTTCGACTACAAAGTGCTATCAGTAAGAGCCATTTCAGTGCGACTATAGTGCTACATCCTTTATTCAAGGTATAGTCAGAAAAGATGTGTTTTTAGTTCATGGAGGAAGATGTAGAGACTTTCTGATGTCCTGATGTCAATGGGGAGCTCATTCCACCATCGAGGAGCCAGGACAGAGAACAGTCCAGACTTTGTTGAGTGTTTAGCTCTCAGTGACGGAGCTACAAGCCGATTGGCAGAAGCCGAGCGGAGCGCACGAGTTGGGGTGTAAGGTTTTACCATGTCCTGGATGTAGACTGGACCAGATCTGTTCGTAGCACGGTACGCCAGTACCAGTGTTTTGAAGCGGATGCGGGCGGCCACCGGTAACCAGTGAAGGTCGCGGAGGAGCGGAGTAGTGTGGGTGAATTTAGGTTAAAGACCAGTCGAGCTGCAGCATTCTGGATGAGCTGCAAAGGTCGGATGGCACCAGCAGGTAGACCCGCCAGGAGGGAGTTACAGTAGTCTAGACCAAGATGACCAGAGCCTGGACCAGAACCTGTGCTGCCTTCTGGGTGAGAAGTGGACGTATTCTCCTGATGTTGTGCAGCATGAATCTACAGGAACGAGTTGTTGCGGTAATGTTGGCAGTCAAGGAGAGTTGACTGTCCAGGGTCACACCGAGGTCACACACACACACACACACACACACACACACACACACATACAGTAAGTCACAGAAACATCAAACTAACCTTTTTATGACCTACTGTACTATGACTTTTACTATGATTATTAATTGCTTTAAATTTCTTAAATCAAATACTTTACAACTTTTCTTTTAATTTTCATATAACATTCTATACCAATAACTTTTTTGACCTTCAAAACATTCTTTATTGTAACTCTTTATGATTTATTCATGACATAATATAATATATTTATGACACAATGTTTTCTAAATATATTATGTGTCATCGTATGTCATTTTTAGGACATACTCTACACTATACATTCTTCATTAATGTGTTTAGGAGGTCACGTGTTTACGACTAGTATTAATACTAGCAATGACTAGTACTAATACTTGCAATGACTACTACTAATACTAGGAATGACTAATACTAGCAATGACTAGTACTAATAGAACTCATGACCTTATGACCTCATAAACTTATGAACTCAGCTTTAAAAAGCACCAGAGACGTCCTAAGGAGCCTCACATGAGTCATCATCAGGTGGAAAGAGCGATCTGCTCAGCAAAGCACTCTGGGTAATTTAACGTGGAAGTTTTTCCTGACAAATTACAGACGCAGACAATTTGTACGGGAATAAAAATCACTGAGCGCAATTATCACAAATTACTGCATTTCCCTGAGCGTTGGCGGCTCTGTGAGAAGAGTCATTTCCCCTCAGACCTGGAGAGCAACCGGAGCACCTGATGGAAGTAGCAGTTGTTTCAAGAGCATTTCATCAGTTCCTTGAAGAGTTTCTCTTCACGTGTTTTGTCATTTCTACTTACAGTTTCCAAAAACATTGAGATTAGATGTTTCCTACGATAAGGTCACACGCTGACTGATTCCTCGGCTCCATTTACAACCCAAACTGTCCTCGTTGTTGGAGGTTAATGAACCCGTCTGGGAAAAATAAGCCGAAATGGAGCAAAGAGTAGAACGTGTCCCAAAAGAGAGCAAGTCCTGCAAAGTCCATTTGAGAGTTTGGTTACAAGAGATGAAGTGTGCAGGATCTCATTCAAAGAGGAAAACCCTCGGCCATCTGTTAGTTTGTCGGATGGTTAAAACCAACACAGGACTTTCAACCAGGAGGCCGCTGTCCGTGTCCCGTGGGAACCAGAAGAACACGGCGACCTTCACGTAGGTCATTCGACAGCCTCCTGACTGAGGAAGGCCCTCCCTATCGCCTCACTGTGTCCTAAATCATATCATGAAGGAGATGTGACCTCCCTCACTGTCAGTCAGCTCTCTTGATGCTCCACTTCTCTCTGTTTTAGGACGACATGCATGAAATCAGGCAGTGGCTGGTTCATGTTGCACTTCAGCTTCTTCTTACTCGTTTCAGATGTTCAACATTGTGCTTCAAACCGATCGTTTCTGATCCTTGAAGACATCAAGACATGAGTTCATAGTGAGGAGGCCGACAGGCAGACTTACAGCACGTTACTGACCACATTAACTTCTATTGTCATCAGGGCTGACGTTGCGATCGAGGACTGTTCTGAAAAGTCTCCTGGGTGGTGCGTTCAAGGACGCTGTCCCTTCTTTAGGTCATCTTAAGGCTTAAATGGCTTACTGGCCATTAAACTTCCCTCCAGTCAGGAACACACAAGACGATGTTGTGAGTTTAGCCATCTAGGAGCCACCCATTTTTCAGCCAAAATTGCAGATGCTTTTTATCTCATATTAAATCCTGATTATCTCCTCATTCACAAGGTCTATTTGAAAAGTTTAAAAAGCTATAATATACAGAAAACCCTTGTGAAGATAGATAATAAGACCATATATGTGTTAGTGGTATATTGGTTTATGATAGTACACAGAAACAAAAAAGAAAAATGTATTTCTCGAAAAATAAAATTAAAAGTTAATTCTTATTATCTTAAATATATTTTATTTTATATTTTAACACTTTTTATTTAAATGTAAAATGGCTCAATATTGTAGGAGTATCTGTTCTCTGTCGAGAACTCATGTCAACTCCGCTCAAGCTTGAAAGTTCCCACAGTCCTCGGTGGTCCCTGAATGGGGCTCGTTTCACTGCAGCAGGGTGCTCCGTGGCCTTAGCTGTGAGGAGGAAGCAGGAAGGCCTGCAATATTCATATTTCAGCCATAAGTAAGTCAATTTTCATATTTTTTGCTGGACACAATTACATTCTTGTGCATATGTTTGTGATGCTTTGTGTGAGAGTGGAATGGTTCCAAAACCGTTGAGTTTAGCCTTCTAGCTAGTTCCTAACTTTTTTTAATCAGCATTTTTTCAAAACTCGGGGTCCATTTTGAGTCAATTTGTGGGTCATTTTGAGTCACTTTGAGTCATTCTTATGGTTTATGTTTATATTTATTGTGTAATAGTGTGAGGCAGGGATTTTACATTTTTGGTTTTTTTTTTTTAATTTATTTTATTTTTTCTTATATTTCTTTGATATGCTCAGTCACAGAGGCTGAAACCAAGTGTTCCAAATTTGGAACTAATGGGGCCTTTCTGGTTAAATATTCACAATCAGAGGAATGCTGCCCTTTCATGAAATGCCATGAAATGTAATAAATAAAAAAACTGGTTGAACAACATGGCCGTGATGGATTCTCTCTGTTATCGGTTCTGCTGGTTGAATTCCAGAGGAACAAAGGGAAGCTAAAGCTGCCTGACCTTAAAACTGGAGAATATAAAATGCATTTCTGATGTATGTTAAAGGATTAAACGTCTCAGTCCTCACGTATACAAAGTATTGTTGCCTGTTCCCTCGGCTGATACAAAGTGCTGCAGCACATCCTCCTTGTTTCCAGGAAGTCGCTGAAAACCGTCGCCCACTTACGTCAATCTCCAACAAAGTAACGGTGAGACTCTTCAGGAGGCAACATCAGTGTGACCAGAGGGTTTCAGAGGAAGGCCACATGGCCGAGGCCGAGCCAGAAGTCTCCAGGACAGACCCTGGTGACGGCTGTGGGCTTTGGCTTCATGTTGCACCTTTGTTAGGAAAAGGGCTCTCTTAAAAAGGTCTATTATTAGGGTCTGAGCGACTGGCGTAGTCAGTCCAGCAAGCACCTTATTATTATTTGAAGGATTATTATTATTTATGATTCTGATTTTTGTACATTGGGTGCATTTTTGGGGTACTTGTCATACATGAAAACTCATCAAATTTGGCTCGCCTGTCAGGCTTGGCGAAAATATAGTATAAATACAATATTATTTATAAAATTATATTTATTGTAAGGATTTGTATTGTTTTATTGTTATTATTATTGTCATTGATTTTATAATGAATCATATTTTAAGATTATTTTTATTGTTTTATTATTACTAGTAGTAGTAGCAGTAGTAGTATAATTATTATTTATAATTATTATTATTTTATTATTTATGATTTTCACTGTAAGGATTTGTACTGTTTTATAGTTTGTATTATTATTAGTAGTCGTAGTAGCAGTATTATCATTATTATTTATAATTATTATTTTATGATTACTTTACTGTAATGATTTCTATTATATTTATCATTATTATAGTTATTATTGTTATAGTCATATTATGCTCAATATGTGTATCTTGCGTATTATCATTATTATAAAAATAACAATCATAATAATAATACAGCTCAGTCCGTTTCATTCCAATATGAAACATCTCTTCTACAAAGCTCATGGGGGTTAACAAGCTCCTAATTGGCTGATTAACTCTAGCGAGCTGAATGGTTACGCCCCTTAATTTAGTCACCAAGAGACAAATATACCCTCATTCGCTTGTAAACAGAGGTCAGAGGTCAAGGACAAAGTTACTGATTAGAGTTTCCTTTCCTAACGTGCAAGTTGCAGACTGGATAGGCTGCTTCCTGTCCAGTCGGCCATGTTTCTTCCGGCTTCCTCCTGTTTCCATTACATTACATTTCACTGAGGCTTTTATCCAAAGCGACTTACATGATATACAGTAGACACAGCAACGGTGAGCAATGAAGGTTAAGTGCCTTGCTCAAGGACACAACGACATGGACTACCGGAGCCTGGGATCGAACCACCGACCCTCAGACTTGGTAACCACTGAGGCTGCACAACAAGCTGACCTCCCAGTAGCCCACAAACATTCTGGACTCTCAATACTTGAACACTTTTTTATCACTCTGGTCACTTTAATCCATTCTGGTGCAATATTTTGTAATATTTTGTAATTTGTATATTCAATATTCTACTGAATCAGAATCAGAACCATTTATTGCCATGTATGTTTACACATACAAGGAATTTGTCCTGGCGGGAAGGTGCATACATTTAACATTTAACAATACACATTTAACAGTTAACGCAGTGCAATAAATGAGGATGAATGGATGAATGAATATTTACAAATGAAAACAGTAGCATATAAGAATATCAAAAATAAGGTAAAGTGCATGGAATGTGCGTGACTTCTTTTTTATGAAAGTGGCAAGTGTAATGTTACAGTGTCGAGTGTATTTAAGTATAAGGGTGACAGAGTCATTAGAGTCAGTGGGGGACCCGGGCTCTGTTAGGGGGACCCGGGCTCTGTTAGGGGGACCCGGGCTCTGTTAGGGGGACCCGGGCTCTGTTGATGAGCCCGACTGCAGACGGGAAGAAACTGTTTTTGTGGCGTGAGGTCTTGGTCCTGATGGACCGCATCCTCCTGCCAGAGGGGAGGGACACGAACAGTTTGTGTCCAGGGTGAGAGGGATCAGCTACAATCTTCCTCTTCAGGGTCCTTGAAGCAAACAAGTCCTGGAGGGACGGCAGATTGCAGCCAATCACCCTCTCAGCAGAGCGAATGATGCGTACATTCAATTTCTATTCAATTCGTTTATTTTATTATGTTTATTACTGTTTATTACTGTTTATTTATATTACTTGATTTCTTTTATCTTTACGTACTGAGCAATGCTGCTGTAATCCTGTAATTTCCCCACTGCGGGACTAATAAAGGATTATCTTATCTTATCCTGTTTCCTCATGTCTCATGTTCCTCATGTTTCCTCATGTCTCATGTTTCCTCTCCTAACATGTAGGTTACAGACTGGACGGGCTGCTTCCTGTTCGGTCGGCCATGTGTCCTCATATTTCCTCTCCTGCAGTCCAGATGGATTCCTGCTGTTATGTCTGTATTTACAGCTTCTACTCCCGGCCTCCACACGCTGCTTAAATCATCTCTCCATCCAACTCTCCCCCCTTCCATCTGAATCTGGCCTTGTTCTCCCACAGTGAAACATCCAATACAAGTTATGCATATATATATATATATATATATATATATATATAAAATTCTCTACCAGACTATATATATTAACCTACAGCAGCCAGCAAGATTATTTATAGAAAGACTCGCTGCTGTGAAGGTTTGGATGATTTGAGTAGAAAATAATAGTCATAAAAACTGGTTCCACTGGTTCAAATGTAGCTTTAAGGAACGGAGCAAAACAAATTATGCAGAAGAGTCGCAGCCATCAAGGTCTGAGACACACACACACACACACACACACACACACACTCCTATCAATGACAGTGATATCCTCCGGCCCCGTTCCGTCCTCCACAGCGACACTCAAGACTCAACAGGGCTGATAACTCAGAGACTGACCCTGGCCCCAGTGTGTGTGTGTGTGTGTGTGTGTGTGTGTGTGTGTGTGTGTGTGTGTGTGTGTGTGTGTGTGTGTGTGTGTGTGTGTGTGCGTGTCAAGGCTGCTGGTTTGTTATTCTGGCAAAAAGCAACAGATTTACAGTCTGTTTTAATGAGCTGTATATTTATATATTTAGAAAGTAATACACTTTTGTGTTTACAACTTTTCACTTCTGTTCTAATTAAAACTAAATATGTTCTTATTTATTCAAAATGATTGCAAACAATTACTTTATTTTAAATATGTAACTTTTGCAAACACTTTCTAACCTTCGGATTCATGAATTTGTTTTTAAATATATTTAAATATTACTGTATGAACTAACAATGTGTTGTTTGTCTCTGGTATATATGTATATATATATATGTATATATATATATATATACATATATATATATATATGTATATACAGACAGACAGACAAACAACTGAAGGTCACAGCAGAATGTGACCTTCAGTCAGCGTCTCGTTGAGAATCGAGCCGAGAGAAACAGATCAGTTTTCATGAAGATGACCCCTAAGCGTCCTTGTGCTCAGCACCTGGACCCTTCAAACCCCCGTTGAGCACCCGGACCCTTCAAACCCCCGTTGAGCACCCGGACCCTTCAAACCCCCGTTGAGCACCCGGACCCTTCAAACCCCCATTGAGCACCCGGACCCTTCAAACACCGTTGAGCACCCGGACCCTTCAAACCCCCGTTGAGCACCCGGACCCTTCAAACCCCCGTTGAGCACCCGGACCCTTCAAACCCCCGTTGAGCACCCGGACCCTTCAAACCCCCATTGAGCACCCGGACCCTTCAAACACCGTTGAGCACCCGGACCCTTCAAACCCCCGTTGAGCACCCGGACCCTTCAAACCCCCGTTGAGCACTTGGACCCTTCAAACCCCGTTGAGCACCCGGACCCTTCAAACCCCTGTTGAGCACCCGGACCCTTCAAACCCCCGTTGAGCACCCGGACCCTTCAAACCCTGTTGAGCACCCGGACCCTTCAAACCCCGTTGAGCACCCGGACCCTTCAAACCCTGTTGAGCACCCGGACCCTTCAAACCCCCGTTGAGCAGCTGGACCCTTCAAACCCTGTTGAGCACCCGGACCCTTCAAACCCCTGTTGAGCACCAGGACCCTTCAAACCCCCGTTGAGCACCCAGACCCTTCAAACCCCCGTTGAGCACCCGGACCCTTCAAACCCTGTTGAGCACCCGGACCCTTCAAACCCCTGTTGAGCACCAGGACCCTTCAAACCCCCGTTGAGCACCCGGACCCTTCAAACCCTGTTGAGCACCCGGACCCTTCAAACCCCCGTTGAGCACCCGGACCCTTCAAACCCCCGTTGAGCACCCGGACCCTTCAAACCCCCATTGAGCACCCGGACCCTTCAAACACCGTTGAGCACCCGGACCCTTCAAACCCCCGTTGAGCACCCGGACCCTTCAAACCCCCGTTGAGCACCCGGACCCTTCAAACCCCCGTTGAGCACCCGGACCCTTCAAACCCCCATTGAGCACCCGGACCCTTCAAACACCGTTGAGCACCCGGACCCTTCAAACCCCCGTTGAGCACCCGGACCCTTCAAACCCCCGTTGAGCACTTGGACCCTTCAAACCCCGTTGAGCACCCGGACCCTTCAAACCCCTGTTGAGCACCCGGACCCTTCAAACCCCCGTTGAGCACCCGGACCCTTCAAACCCTGTTGAGCACCCGGACCCTTCAAACCCCGTTGAGCACCCGGACCCTTCAAACCCTGTTGAGCACCCGGACCCTTCAAACCCCCGTTGAGCAGCTGGACCCTTCAAACCCTGTTGAGCACCCGGACCCTTCAAACCCCTGTTGAGCACCAGGACCCTTCAAACCCCCGTTGAGCACCCAGACCCTTCAAACCCCCGTTGAGCACCCGGACCCTTCAAACCCTGTTGAGCACCCGGACCCTTCAAACCCCTGTTGAGCACCAGGACCCTTCAAACCCCCGTTGAGCACCCAGACCCTTCAAACCCCCGTTGAGCACCCGGACCCTTCAAACCCTGTTGAGCACCCGGACCCTTCAAACCCCCGTTGAGCACCCGGACCCTTCAAACCCTGTTGAGCACCCGGACCCTTCAAACCCTGTTGAGCACCCGGACCCTTCAAACCCCCGTTGAGCACCCGGACCCTTCAAACCCCCTTTGAGCAGCCGGACCCTTCAAACCCTGTTGAGCACCCGGACCCTTCGAACCCTCTTTGAGCACCCGGACCCTTCAAACCCCATTGAGCACCCAGACCCTTCAAACCCCCATTGAGCACCCGGACCCTTCAAACCCCGTTGAGCACCCGGACCCTTCAAACCCCCGTTGAGCACCCGGACCCTTCAACCCCCATTGAGCAGCCAGACCCTTCAAACCCTGTTGAGCACCTGGACCCTTCGAACCCTCTTTGAGCACCCAGACCCTTCAAACCCCGTTGAGCACCCGGACCCTTCAAACCCTCGTTGAGCACCCGGACCCTTCAAACCCCCATTGAGCAGCCGGACCCTTCAAACCCTGTTGAGCACCCGGACCCTTCAAACCCCCATTGAGCACCCGGACCCTTCAAACCCCCATTGAGCACCTGGACCCTTCGAACCCTCTTTGAGCACCCGGACCTTTCAAACCCCGTTGAGCACCCGGACCCTTCAAACCCCCGTTGAGCACCCGGACCCTTCAAACCCCCGTTGAGCAGCCGGACCCTTCAAACCCTGTTGAGCACCCGGACCCTTCGAACCCTCTTTGAGCACCCGGACCCTTCAAACCCCCATTGAGCACCCGGACCCTTCAAACCCCCATTGAGCACCCGGACCCTTCAAACCCCCATTGAGCACCCGGACCCTTCGAACCCTCTTTGAGCACCCGGACCCTTCAAACCCTTTTTGAGCACCCGGACCCTTCGAACCCTCTTTGAGCACCCGGACCCTTCAAACCCCCGTTGAGCACCCGGACCCTTCAAACCCCCGTTGAGCACCCGGACCCTTCAAACCCTCTTTGAGCACCCGGACCCTAGTGAGTCAGGGAGGAAGACAAGAGTTACACACATAAAAAAGCATCCTAGAAATCCTTCTTGTTCTGCCTCAAAAGATCCACAAGACTATGTGGGTTCACAGCCCCATGAGACCCTTTGGACTCAGATCAGATGTTTGATTTGAACATCTTGATAAAGTGACGAGCCAACTCAATGCAAACATCGGATCAGTACCTTAAAGATGTAGGTGAACAGTTTAATGCACACAGTGACGGACACGCCGGTCCTGACTGATTCTCCCCCAGAGGTTCTCTCTAGCTCCACCATCAGGACACAGTCTGAAGTACAGGAGAAGAAAACATCTGAGGTGCCGAACAAAAATATCCAAAATGATCAGAGACAGAGAGAACAGCCTGCTGAAAGGCCAGCCAACACATTCCTGCTCTCTCACACACACACACACACACACACACACACACACACACACACACACACACACTGTGTCTTCTGTTTAATTTCCTGGCCAGCTATCGTTTTACTCTGCAGAGTCGTCAAAATAGGATTAGAGCGTTTAATAAAGGATGATTCCCACCATGAGGAAATTACTCCGCTGGCCGACACACACACACACACACACACACACACACACATACAGTGTAACACCTCAGGAGTCTGCTTAGCTTCTCAGTTTCCACTGGATTAATAAACACCTGAACGCTTATATAAGCTGCACACAAACACACACACACTCACACACTGCAGGGCTTCTCCTCCACCACAAAAGAATATAAATTTCACCTGAATTTCCAACAAAGACACCTTGAACCCCCTAAACCCAGAGAGCCTTATATAAGTGTGTGTGTGTGTGTGTGCGTGCGTGCATGCGTGCGTGCATGCATGCGTGTGTGTGCAGATGTTTTATGGCTCCGAACACTGACATTTAAAAGGAAGAGACACTGAAAAACGTCTCCGCAGGAAGGATGAGCAACAAGGGAGGAAGAGAAGGAGGACGAGGAGGAGAAGAAGAAGAACATATACGTACTTTATGTACTTTACGTACTTTACATACTTATTTCATTACATTACATTTCATTTAGCTGACGCTTTTATCCAAAGCGACTTACAATAAGTGATTCCACCATGAGTACAAACAAGAATCAGAACAACAAGAATCAAGAAGGTACAATTTCGTCCAAAAGTTCAAGTGCTATCAGTAAGAGCCATTTCAGTGCTACTATAGTGCTACATCCTTTATTCAAGGTATAGTTGGAAAAGATGTGTTTTTAGTTTGTTACTTTTAGTACTTTATGTACTTTACATACTTTATGTACTTGATGTACTTTAAGTACTTATTTTGAAAAACCAGGGTTCCTGTAACGACTGGATCCTGACACAAGGTTCTGGAGGACCAGGATGAACATGAGCAACACCTGAAACCTGAAACCCTAGGTCAAAGCTGGACCATGCCACGCTGTGATTGGCTTGTCTGCCTGTGAGGGGCGGGGCTTAGCAGAGTGAGAGTCCTGTCTTGTTCCGGCATCGACTCTGACTGTCTCTAGTCTGAGAGATGTGATTGTTAATGGTTTAGGTTCTTTTGCAGAGACCACATGCTCTGTCTGGTTATCTGTGTGTGTCTGTGTGTCTGTGTGTGTGTGTGTGTGTGTGTGTGTGTGTGTGTGTGTGTGTGTGTGTGTGTGTGTGTGTGTGTGTGTGTGTGTGTGTGTGTGTGTGTGTGTGTGTGTTACAGTAAGCATGTGCATTGGTCAGATGGTCTGTCTGTCTGTCTGTCTGTCTGTCTGTCTGTCTGTCTGTCTGTCTGTCTCTCTACCACAGGACCTCAGAGTGACATGTCTCACACACACGAACTGTCAGTTCTTGGACATGCCTGCCTTTTACCTTGATTACAGCCCACATACACACATTATATTTTTTTATTACATTTAATTTAGCTGACGCTTTTAACCAAAGCGACTTACAATAAGTGCATTCAACCATGAGTACACACATCGACACACACACATAGACACACATATACACACACACACACTGATGTCGAGCCGCCCACACATCACATCATCATGCACAAACACACAGACGGCCAGACAAACAGGATGACCTGGGAACACACACTCACACACGCACACACACACACACACACACACACACACACACACACACACACACACACACACACACACGTGTGAGCCGTGAGTAATTGTCTGAATCACGCTGAGAAAGTCAGAGAAAGTTGTGGTGCTTGTCCGCAGTGTTCCAGTTAGAATGTGTTTTTGTTTTTAACTCCAGACTGTCAGACGTGAATCAGTCGGTCCGGCACTTTGCTGCAGAGTGAGACCTCCAAAGTACAGAAGACCTGAACTTTGTCCGTCACCGTCTCGGTGTTTGTCCGTCACCGTCTCGGTGTTTGTCCGTCACCGTCTAGGTGTTTGTCCGTCACCGTCTAGGTGTTTGTCCGTCACCGTCTAGGTGTTTGTCCGTCACC
Source organism: Cottus gobio (assembly GCA_023566465.1). Taxonomy (NCBI): domain Eukaryota; kingdom Metazoa; phylum Chordata; class Actinopteri; order Perciformes; family Cottidae; genus Cottus; species Cottus gobio. The sequence goes on along the minus strand of CM042227.1, from coordinate 727,951 downwards.
GTCTAGGTGTTTGTCCGTCACCGTCTAGGTGTTTGTCCGTCACCGTCTCGGTGTTTGTCCGTCACCGTCTAGGTGTTTGTCCGTCACCGTCTAGGTGTTTGTCCGTCACCGTCTCGGTGTTTGTCCGTCACCGTCTAGGTGTTTGTCCGTCACCGCCTCGGTGTTTGTCCGTCACCGTCTCGGTGTTTGTCCGTCAATTCAATTCAATTCAATTCAGTTTATTTTGTATAGCCCAAAATCACAAATACAAATTTGCCTCTAAGGGCTTCACAATCTGTACACATACGACATCCCTGTCCCGGAACCTCACATCGGATCAGGAAAAACTCCCTCTAGAAAACAAGGGGAAGAAACCTGAGGGAGAGCAACAGAGGAGGATCCCTCTCCCCGGATGGACAGAAGCAATAGATGTCATGTGTACAGAATCAGCATAACAGAGTTACAGCACATTCAATGGATGTCACAGAAATTATTCATGAGTAGTAGGCATGGCCACGGCCCAGATGACTATGATCCATGGCAGCAGACGGAGGTAAAGATGAAGGGCATCAGCAGGGCCGCCATGGAAGGGAACAGGACCGGCTTCAGACAGCCACGATCCATGGACGCTTGAGGAGAGGAAGCACAAAGGCTCCCGAGAGGAAGTAGAGTTAGTAATGAGCATTAAAGAGACATTCATTAATTTATCTAGAAGTATAGAGAGGAGAAAAATGAGAGGGAGAAGAAGATATAAATCCCTCGGTGTTTCCCCAAGGCGCTCCCCGGAAACATAAGTCCATAGGAGCACCCCAGGAGCACCTGAGGAAGGGAAGAGGACGTCACCGTCTAGGTGTTTGTCCGTCACCGTCTCGGTGTTTGTCCGTCACCGTCTAGGTGTTTGTCCGTCACCGTCTCGGTGTTTGTCCGTCACCGTCTCGGTGTTTGTCCGTCACCGTCTAGGTGTTTGTCCGTCACCGTCTAGGTGTTTGTCCGTCACCGTCTCGGTGTTTGTCCGTCACCGTCTCGGTGTTTGTCCGTCACCGTCTAGGTGTTTGTCCGTCACCGTCTCGGTGTTTGTCCGTCACCGTCTAGGTGTTTGTCCGTCACCGTCTAGGTGTTTGTCCGTCACCGTCTAGGTGTTTGTCCGTCACCGTCTCGGTGTTTGTCCGTCACCGTCTCGGTGTTTGTCCGTCACCGTCTAGGTGTTTGTCCGTCACGTCTAGGTGTTTGTCCGTCACCGTCTAGGTGTTTGTCCGTCACCGTCTCGGTGTTTGTCCGTCACCGTCTAGGTGTTTGTCCGTCACGTCTAGGTGTTTGTCCGTCACCGTCTAGGTGTTTGTCCGTCACCGTCTCGGTGTTTGTCCGTCACCGTCTAGGTGTTTGTCCGTCACCGTCTCGGTGTTTGTCCGTCACCGTCTAGGTGTTTGTCCGTCACCGTCTCGGTGTTTGTCCGTCACCGTCTCGGTGTTTGTCCGTCACCGTCTAGGTGTTTGTCCGTCACCGTCTCGGTATTTGTCCGTCACCGTCTAGGTGTTTGTCCGTCACCGTCTCGGTGTTTGTCCGTCACCGTCTAGGTGTTTGTCCGTCACCGTCTCGGTGTTTGTCCGTCACCGTCTAGGTGTTTGTCCGTCACCGTATCGGTGTTTGTCCGTCACCGTATCGGTGTTTGTCCGTCACCATCATTGAGGACCTCAGACAGAGCCCACAGTGTCTGGGGAGGTGGACCAGATGCATCATGGTCTAGCCCCGCCCCCAGACGGTGTTGTTAGTCACAGCCAGGCTGGCAGGAGTTTGTTACTGGGGGGAATCCTGATGATACAACACAAACACACACAAACACACAAAAACAAACACAGTGAGTGAGGTAATGTGGAGGCGGCTGCTAAATTAAGAAAGTCTTAAAATGTGAGACGACAGAGACATGCTGCAACCTGTGGCAAGTAGACAAAAGCCAGGTGTGTGTGTGTGTATGTTTGTTATTTTTACCTGTCAACCAGGATGAAAACACTCAACAGTCTCTGTGTGTGAACCTATATGAATACATATTGTACTTTTACTACTACATCTCAGAGGTACTTTTTACTGTAAATATGAGTGTTCCTCATGTTTCAGGGTGTGTTCTGAAGTTTGCATGCAACGTTTTGCATGTTGTGTCTGGACTGTGTGTGCGTGTGTGCGTGCGTGCGTGCGTGCGTGCGTACTTTTTACCCGTGAGTCATCTCTGGTTAAAAAACAATCCTTGCCGGAATTTCCCGATAGGTTGTGTGTTTTCCACTGAGGAACAAATGAAGGAGAGAAAGGTCTCTCATGTTGATCAATGCTAAGTCTTCGTTGTGTCCTTTGAGTCCTCTGAGATTGAGACATAAACTCATGTTTACAATGTTTACATCAAGAGAGAAGTAGAGTCATTTATATAGACTTCTATACAACCAGAGGAGTCGCCCCCTGGTGGTCAGGAGAGAGAATGCAGCTTTAACACATGAAGCATAGACTTCTATACAACCAGAGGAGTCACCCCCTGGTGGTCAGGAGAGAGAATGCAGCTTTAACACATGAAGCATAGACTTCTATACAACCAGAAGAGTCGCCCTCTGGTGGTCAGGAGAGAGAATGCAGCTTTAACACATGAAGCATAGACTTCTATACAACCAGAGGAGTTGCCCTCTTGTGGCCAGGAGAGAGAATGCAGCTTTAACACATGAAGCATAGACTTCTATACAACCAGAGGAGTTGCCCTCTTGTGGCCAGGAGAGAGAATGCAGCTTTACACATGAAGCATAGACTTCTATACCAGCGGTTCCCAATCTTTTTTGAGCCACAGACCGGTTTCGTGTCAGACAATATTTTCACGGACCGGCCTTCAGTGTGGGCGATAAACATGACGTAATAAACATGACGTAATAAACATGACGTAATACAGAAGAAACAAGTCAAGTGTTCTATTAATTATGAAGAAACAAAGGTTGAATATCCTGTAAACCACTGGTGTCAAACTCAAGGCCCGCAGGCCGAATCCCGCCACGTCATTTTATGTGCTTGAAAGGCATGATCACCATCATGGACCTGTTTTCAGTGGTTCACAGGACTTTGCATGGGCAAAAAAAAATCCTGTGCTTTTTCTTATTAGCTCACAATCATTGGTTGGACCAGAGTTATGTCCTTCTCAACTGTGACAAAAAAGCTTTGAACAAAGTTCAAGTTGTTATTTTCTTCTGTTTAAGTGTGATCTTTGAGTAATGTGGGTTTCTTAACCCTAAATCAAATGGATTTATGTCAAAATAACAGATAAAATTGCTTACATATATCTTTACATTTATATAAATGCATGTAATATTTTGACACTTGAATAAACAATACAAAGACAGTTATGTTCGGTAGTAGTTACATGTATACAGTGTTACAGTTACAGCCGGCCCTTTGAGGGCGAGCATGGTACTGAGGACACCCTGCTGTAAACTATTTAATTTGGCTGCTTAATATTTACTCACATGAAGATTGTAGGACTTCCTGTTTGTAAAACATCTAAAAACGAATTCTTCTTTTATTTAATCCTGTCTCATTTGGGAGTGAATTTAAATTAAATGATCTCTTTCAGCATGAAGACGAATTTAAGTTTCATAAGATTCATTTCCAAGTTATTATCACACAGGTAGCAGCGAGCCTCTGTCCTCACAGAAGAGACAAGGACTCAAGGATAGGTTTTCTTCCTGGATTTAAACAGAGCATAACTGAAGTTGGTTTTCATCCGGGCGGTTTGGGGATTCCCTCCTTCAGTCCAGAGGTTCCTCTGGCTCCACATCTGCGTCTCATAAGGTGCTTTAACACGACGTAAACAGAGTCGCTGATTCACTCGGACGAACTGAGCGAAGCCGACAGCTGATTCATGAAGCAGCGGCTGGAGGACGTTCAAAGCTCTTTGTGAAGACTTTCATCTGCAGCCGCAACATTTACTGAACCGGAGGGAAGAACCCTGACTGTATATATGGATATAGATATACAACTATATATATATATAGTTATATATATATTTATATATATAGTTATATATATAAAACTATATATATAGTTTTATATATTTATATATATATATATATATAGTTATATATATTTATTTTTATATATTTATATATATAGTTATATATATATAGTTTTATACATATAGATAGTTTTATTAGTTAGGTTTAAAGGACTAAAGCGGCGAGTTTCCTCTGAGCTGAGGTTTTTGTTTGTGAGTTTAAAAAGTATAAACTGAGCCTAAAAGGTGACAATGTAACATCCAGATGTGTGTAGTAACAACAACAACAACAACATGCCTTCTCTGTTGACAGGAATATGAGAACAAAGAGAGAAACCAGGGATTCTGACTCACACGTGTCCTTTGTCCACACACACACAGCTGCTGAGACACACACACACACACACACACACACACACACACACACACACACACACACACACACACACACACACACACACACACACACACACACACACACACACACACACACACACACACGCTGGCTGTAGATAGCATCACACCCCTAATTTCCCATGGTGAATTGTCAACAGAACACACCCGTCCGCCTGTGGCAGCCTTTCAGACATCACACACACACACACACACACACACACAAACTGATCCAAACATTGACGAAAACATCACAGACACACACACACACACACACAGCTGAAGCTCATCCAGACGCTGCTTCCTGTTGCAAAGGCTCATGGGAGCCGAGTAGTTTTATGACCCACAATGCTTCTGGAGGGTGACGGCAATGTCTGTTGACCTTAAAGGACCAGTGTGAATGTTTAGCCTAGCTTAGCCTAGCCTACCTTAGCGTAGCCTACCTTAGCTTAGCATAATTTAGCTAAGCTTAGCATAGTATCTCTAACCAGCATGGAGTCGTTGGATAAACAGATCAGGTTCATGTCTCTCAGTTAGAAGAACATCTGCCAAAAAGTTTCAATCTTTAGGGAACCATGAACTAAACGTGTAAATATGCTAATAGTTGATGAGTTATTTGACTCTCAGACCGACGGTTGACACCCGCGTGAGCTCAGGACACGAGACTGAACGTTTTTACTACTTTACCTCCCTGTTGGTTCTGGCGCCCTCTGTGGACAAAAGCGGTAGTGTATTTGAGCACCAGGGTTCCTTTAGAAAACCTCTCATTCTATTGCAGCAGGGTCTGTCCACGGTGGACTGGTCTCTGCCGGAGGCCCCACTGAAGGGGGTTCTGGTGAGCCTCTGATGAGGAGCTTTAAGAAGAACTCTATAGAACCAGACCATCTTCTCTCTGGTGGTCTGTTTACTGATGGAGGTCTATCTAGGACCAGGACTAAACTGAGGTCTATAGTGGGGGGCGACTGTGGCTCAGTGGTTAGCAAGTCTGTCTTTCAATCAGAGGATCGGTGGTTCAATCCCCGGCTCCACCAGTCCATGTTGTTGTGTCCTTGAGCAAGACACTTAACCCTCATTGCTCACCGTTGCTGTGTCTACTGTCTACTGTATATCATGTAAGTCTCTTTGGATAAAAGCCTCAGTGAAATGTAATGTATAGAGGACCAGGACTACTCTGAGGTCTATAGATGATCAGGACTAGACTGAGGTCACATAGAGGATCAGAACTAGACTGAGGTCACATAGAGGACCAGGACTACTCTGAGGTCTATAGATGATCAGGACTAGACTGAGGTCACATAGAGGATCATGACTAGACTGAGGTCTATAGAGGATCAGGACTAGACTGAGGTCTATAGAGGATCAGGACTAGTCTGAGGTCACATAGAGGATCAGGACTAAACTGAGGTATATAGAGGATCAGAACTAGACTGAGGTCTATAGAGGATCAGAACTAGACTGAGGTCTATAGAGGATCAGAACTAAACTGAGGTCTATAGAGGATCAGAACTAGACTGAGGTCTATAGAGGATCAGAACTAGACTGAGGTCTATAGAGGATCAGAACTAGACTGAGGTCTATAGGGGATCAGAACTAGACTGAGGTCTACAGAGGATCAGAACTAGACTGAGGTCTATAGAGGACATGGACCAGCTAGACGTTCCCCACAGTCAGATCTTTTCTCTGTAAAATAACTGCAAAGTAAATTCAGAGTCAGGAAGGAATACTAAAACATAGAAAATATGAAGTAAAAGCACCTCAAAATGTACATTAAAGGAGTACGTTCAGCAACTACTTTACATCATAATGTTCAGTAGTGAGCACTTAATACACACACGCACACACACACACACATACACACACACACACACACATTAATGGACCTGTCTATTATAAGAGTGGAAATGGATCGAGACAGTTTCCATCCGACTAACGCCTGGCCTCTGACCTCACAGCTGGGTGTGTGTGTGTGTGTGTGTGTGTGTGTGTGTGTGTGTGTGTGTGTGTGTGTGTGTGTGTGTGTGTGTATGTGTGTGTGTGTGTGTGTGTGTGTGTGTGTGTGTGTGTGTGTGTGTGTGTGTGTGTTTATTGGTTGGTGTCCCCTCCAGCTGCAGAGCTCACACCCGGCACATATGGAGTCCATTTAGACAAACACACACACACACACACACACACACACACACACACACACACACACACACACACACACAGGAGGCAGATGCAGCACATATACACATGTAACTGATATTGTAAATACCTTGATCGTATTACCTTTATATAACAGGATATGTTCACACACATACACACAGACAGGAGGTTTCAAAGCATAAATTCACTGACCCGAGGGTGTGTGTGTGTGTGTGTGTGTGTGTGTGTGTGTGTGTGAGTGTGTGTGTAATTCATACTGTAATAAATCCAGAAGCAGAGAGGAAGTCTCTATTCACAGGAGAAGATGAAGAAAGAAGTAAAGTTTCAAACTAACTTTAAATAAAAGTTAAACGACGAATAAATCAACGTTCAGTCTGCTGGAGGAAAGATCGCTTTCTAGTCTGAGTCCACGAGAAGGACACACTGCAGGAGGGACCTGAAGGAAGACCTCCATGTGAGAGGGACCTGAAGGAAGACCTCCATGTGAGAGGGAGCTGAAGGAAGACCTTCACATGAGAGGGACCTGAAGGAAGACCTTCACATGAGAGGGACCTGATGGAAGACCTCCATATGAGAGGGACCTGAAGGAAGACCTCCATGTGAGAGGGAGCTGAAGGAAGACCTTCATGTGAGAGGGACCTGAAGGTAGACCTTCACATGAGAGGGACCTGAAGGTAGACCTTCACATGAGAGGGACCTGAAGGTAGACCTTCACATGAGAGGGACCTGAAGGTAGACCTTCACATGAGAGGGACCTGAAGGAAGACCTCCATGTGAGAGGGAGCTGAAGGAAGACCTTCATGTGAGAGGGACCTGAAGGTAGACCTTCATGTGAGAGGGACCTGAAGGTAGACCTTCATGTGAGAGGGAGCTGAAGGAAGACCTTCATGTGAGAGGGACCTGAAGGTAGACCTTCACATGAGAGGGACCTGAAGGAAGACCTCCATGTGAGAGGGAGCTGAAGGAAGACCTTCATGTGAGAGGGACCTGAAGGAAGACCTTCACATGAGAGGGACCTGAAGGAAGACCTTCATGTGAGAGGGACCTGAAGGTAGACCTTCACATGAGAGGGACCTGAAGGTAGACCTTCACATGAGAGGGACCTGAAGGAAGACCTCCATGTGAGAGGGACCTGAAGGAAGACCTCCATGTGAGAGGGACCTGGAGGAAGACCTCCATGTGAGAGGGACCTGAAGGAAGACCTTCATGTGAGAGGGACCTGAAGGTAGACCTTCACATGAGAGGGACCTGAAGGTAGACCTTCACATGAGAGGGACCTGAAGGTAGACCTTCACATGAGAGGGACCTGAAGGTAGACCTTCACATGAGAGGGACCTGAAGGAAGACCTTCACATGAGAGGGACCTGAAGGTAGACCTTCACATGAGAGGGACCTGAAGGAAGACCTTCATGTGAGAGGGACCTGAAGGTAGACCTTCACATGAGAGGGACCTGAAGGAAGACCTTCACATGAGAGGGACCTGAAGGAAGACCTTCATGTGAGAGGGACCTGAAGGTAGACCTTCACATGAGAGGGACCTGAAGGTAGACCTTCATGTGAGAGGGACCTGAAGGTAGACCTTCATGTGAGAGGGACCTGAAGGTAGACCTTCACATGAGAGGGACCTGAAGGTAGACCTTCACATGAGAGGGACCTGAAGGTAGACCTTCATGTGAGAGGGACCTGAAGGTAGACCTTCACATGAGAGGGACCTGAAGGAAGACCTTCATGTGAGAGGGACCTGAAGGTAGACCTTCACATGAGAGGGACCTGAAGGTAGACCTTCACATGAGAGGGACCTGAAGGAAGACCTTCATGTGAGAGGGACCTGAAGGTAGACCTTCACATGAGAGGGACCTGAAGGTAGACCTTCACATGAGAGGGACCTGAAGGTAGACCTTCATGTGAGAGGGACCTGAAGGTAGACCTTCACATGAGAGGGACCTGAAGGTAGACCTTCACATGAGAGGGACCTGAAGGTAGACCTTCACATGAGAGGGACCTGAAGGTAGACCTTCACATGAGAGGGACCTGAAGGTAGACCTTCACATGAGAGGGACCTGAAGGAAGACCTTCACATGAGAGGGACCTGAAGGTAGACCTTCACATGAGAGGGACCTGAAGGAAGACCTTCATGTGAGAGGGACCTGAAGGTAGACCTTCACATGAGAGGGACCTGAAGGAAGACCTTCACATGAGAGGGACCTGAAGGAAGACCTTCATGTGAGAGGGACCTGAAGGTAGACCTTCATGTGAGAGGGAGCTGAAGGAAGACCTTCATGTGAGAGGGACCTGAAGGTAGACCTTCACACGAGAGGGACCTGAAGGAAGACCTCCATGTGAGAGGGAGCTGAAGGAAGACCTTCATGTGAGAGGGACCTGAAGGAAGACCTTCACATGAGAGGGACCTGAAGGAAGACCTTCATGTGAGAGGGACCTGAAGGTAGACCTTCACATGAGAGGGACCTGAAGGAAGACCTCCATGTGAGAGGGACCTGAAGGAAGACCTCCATGTGAGAGGGACCTGAAGGAAGACCTCCATGTGAGAGGGACCTGAAGGAAGACCTTCATGTGAGAGGGACCTGAAGGTAGACCTTCACATGAGAGGGACCTGAAGGTAGACCTTCACATGAGAGGGACCTGAAGGTAGACCTTCACATGAGAGGAACCTGAAGGTAGACCTTCACATGAGAGGGACCTGAAGGAAGACCTTCACATGAGAGGGACCTGAAGGTAGACCTTCACATGAGAGGGACCTGAAGGAAGACCTTCATGTGAGAGGGACCTGAAGGTAGACCTTCACATGAGAGGGACCTGAAGGAAGACCTTCACATGAGAGGGACCTGAAGGAAGACCTTCATGTGAGAGGGACCTGAAGGTAGACCTTCACATGAGAGGGACCTGAAGGTAGACCTTCATGTGAGAGGGACCTGAAGGTAGACCTTCATGTGAGAGGGACCTGAAGGTAGACCTTCACATGAGAGGGACCTGAAGGTAGACCTTCACATGAGAGGGACCTGAAGGTAGACCTTCACATGAGAGGGACCTGAAGGTAGACCTTCATGTGAGAGGGACCTGAAGGTAGACCTTCACATGAGAGGGACCTGAAGGAAGACCTTCATGTGAGAGGGACCTGAAGGTAGACCTTCACATGAGAGGGACCTGAAGGTAGACCTTCACATGAGAGGGACCTGAAGGTAGACCTTCATGTGAGAGGGACCTGAAGGTAGACCTTCACATGAGAGGGACCTGAAGGTAGACCTTCACATGAGAGGGACCTGAAGGTAGACCTTCACATGAGAGGGACCTGAAGGTAGACCTTCACATGAGAGGGACCTGAAGGTAGACCTTCACATGAGAGGGACCTGAAGGAAGACCTTCACATGAGAGGGACCTGAAGGTAGACCTTCACATGAGAGGGACCTGAAGGAAGACCTTCATGTGAGAGGGACCTGAAGGTAGACCTTCACATGAGAGGGACCTGAAGGAAGACCTTCACATGAGAGGGACCTGAAGGAAGACCTTCATGTGAGAGGGACCTGAAGGTAGACCTTCACATGAGAGGGACCTGAAGGTAGACCTTCATGTGAGAGGGACCTGAAGGTAGACCCACCTCCGTCCACATGAAGGTGACGGTGTTCACGTCATTGATAAATCTTCTGTTGTTTGCAAACTGAAAATCGGACTTTGTGTTCAGTTCTTCCCAAGTGGACAAGGTTTCAGTTTCATGTCCAGAATCAGTTCCTCATGTCTGAGCCAAACATTCAACTTTAACACCATGTGATGAAAGCAGATCAGCTGCCCAAACTTCCACTTCTTGTCTCACCAGAACTATAAACAAATGTATTCCTATTATTATTATTATTATTATTACTGTGAAGACGACGGAGTTGAAGTGTTGCTGGGCCTTTGTAGGTTCATTGCGTGGGACTATAGATAGTAACGGTTAACTCGCGGCTAGCGGCTAGCGGCTAAGCGACTTACAGGCGGTCTCAGACTCACTGAGGTCTCACAGGAACGACTAAAGGTTCCAGTGGAGTCGCTTTGAGACCACGTTGCATGGAGACAATGAGCCGCTCACAAGATGGAATGAACCATTGTCTGTTTCGCAGACCTCACGGGTTTGAAGATGATTGAGAGGTTTTCTTTGTAGGGAATCCCTTCACAGGCTAACACGCTAACACGCTTGTGCTATCAGAGCCAGCATCTCTCTCTGGCCTCGATTAGACCTCAACTCAACAATGTGTTCTGGATTATTCTCACACAATAGACCCACTTCTTCAGTCCTTTGGTCCGTCCACAGCTGATGTCTGCAGAAGACGCCGACCGCCGCCTGGTTTCCACCATCTTGTTCCCATCGTCTCGGCGAGTCTCCGGAGCATCCCAGGGTGAAAATCAATTTAGTCTGAGTCAGAGAGGAAGCAGTTAGATGTGTGTACTGGTTCACGTTGACCCCCTTCAACCAAACACCACCTCGGTCTAGTTAGGTTCAGACAACTAAACCACCAGTTAGGTTTAGACTACTAAACCAACAGTTAGGTTTAAACAACTAAACCAACAGTTAGGTTTAAACAACTAAACCAACAGTTAGGTTTAGACAACTAAACCAACAGTTAGGTTTAAACAACTAAACCAACAGTTAGGTTTAAACGACTAAACCAACAGTTAGGTTTAAACGACTAAACCAACAGTTAGGTTTAGACGACTAAACCAACAGTTAGGTTTAAACAACTAAACCAACAGTTAGGTTTAAACAACTAAACCAACAGTTAGGTTTAGACAACTAAACCAACAGTTAGGTTTAGACTACTAAACCAACAGTTAGGTTTAAACAACTAAACCAACAGTTAGGTTTAGACTACTAAACCAACAGTTAGGTTTAGACTACTAAACCAACAGTTAGGTTTAAACAACTAAACCAACAGTTAGGTTTAGACTACTAAACCAACAGTTAGGTTTAAACAACTAAACCAACAGTTAGGTTTAAACAACTAAACCAACAGTTAGGTTTAGACGACTAAACCAACAGTTAGGTTTAGACTACTAAACCAACAGTTAGGTTTAGACAATTAAACCAACAGTTAAACCACACACACACACACACACACACACACACACACACACACACACACACACACACACACACACACACACACACAGACATACACACAGTTAGGGTTATTGAATGGAGAGCAGCAGAAGTTTAAATTGGTTCTGGTATGAATCACATCTTTGTGTCCCGTTTCCTTTGGCTCGGTTCAGGCAGGCGTCGTATTGTTTCTCTGTTAGAGGAGCGGGTCCATGCAGGGTTCAGGTGAGGCGAGTCTGGGGTCTGAACCGTTGAAACCCTGCAGTGTAAACACGGTTCTATAGAGTGAAGCGAGGCCTCGGATCGCGGTTGAATGAACGCCGCCGGCCTTTAGCTTTGAAATCTAAACATTCTTCTGTTTGTGAGCAATGTTTAATTTTAAAATGTTTTGGACTCGGATGTCGACTGTCAGACGTCCTCGCCCGGTTCATGTCCCGTCAGTGAGACCGTCTGTTGTTTTCTCTGAATGGTGAGGCCCAGTTTACCCAGAATGACCCTCTCCTCACATCGCCCTCATTCAGTCCTCGCTCTGCTTTGTTTCATGTGTTGTTCATTTTCTGGAGGTCAGTGTGCTTCGAACACTCGGGCGGAAACTTTCACGAGCCAGAAAAATGGAGAAACAGAATTAGTATAATATATTTGTATTGGGACATACTGAATCTGTTCTGTGTGCTATTGATGAATGGGAGTTTTGGTATTGAGCCGCACCCATAATGTTCCCCTTCTTAGTTTAGAGTGGTATCATGCTAAGCTAACGTGAGCTAATGACCAGTAAACCCAGAGTGGAAGTCTTTACTTCTGCAGGTGTTTCATTAACCAGTTAGGCTTAGGCAACACTTTAAAACCAGCAGTTAGGCTTAGGCAACAAAACCACGACCCTAAACCCTGATGCTAAGGGTTAACCAGAACCAGTCTTCTGGCTGAAAGTCATTGGTCTTTTGGATTTTATGAAGTCGGTCACCTTCTCTGCCCGTAGCCTCGTCACGTGGATGCTTTTAACGTGTGAATCCTAAAACAGTGGAGTCCCTAACCTGAGGCCGGTTCACAGATACCGGGCTGCTCATTGGTGGTCAGTGAACGGGGAGGCTGAGTGGAGACGTGGATCTCCAGCCGGATTCCTGATCCCAAACTCTCGCTGCCAGAGTTCATGGGGGGGGGGCGTTATAATTGGACGCAGGGTCACGGCCAGCAATCTGGATTGTGAAAGATCGACAGAGTTCAAAGAGAAGAGAAGGAACTGGAGGCTCTGATTGGTGCACGTCCTCATGTGAACCACTGGTTCTAAATCCAGCTCCACAGAACCGTCCATTTGATACTTTGTCACTTAATT
>CM042227.1:565000-710000 GCA_023566465.1 Cottus gobio | reverse complement strand
TTATTGTAATAATATAATAATGGACTGGGTTATTGTAATAATATAATAATGAGTGGGTTATTGTAATAATATAATAATGGACTGGGTTATTGTAATAATATAATAATGAGTGGGTTATTGTAATAATATAATAATGGACTGGGTTATTGTAATAATATAATAATGGACTGGGTTATTGTAATAATATAATAATGAGTGGGTTATTGTAATAATATAATAATGTCAGTCTCCGTCTCCCCCGACATCTCCCCCGGCCAGATGCGTCACATTTTCTTGATTCCAGGAAACATCATCCACCAATTAATCAAACTGTCAATGTGCCTCCTCCTCCCCCTCCTCTCACCTCCTCTCACCTCCTCCCCCTCTTCCTCCTCTCACCTTCTCCCCCTCCCACTCTTCCTCTTCTCACCTCTTCCTCCTTCTCTCAACTCCTCCCCCTCTTACCACCTCCTCTTCTTCCTCCTCCCCCTCTAACTTCACCTCTCACCCCCCCCCCCCCACCCCCTCCCCCTTCCTCCTCATCCTCCTGTCCTTGAACGCACCGTCAGGAAGTTTGTTATCCAACAATCTGGTCGTTACTCCCGTTTGATTTAAAGCAGCAGTTTATTTACAGGAAACAAGGTTTCTACAAACAGACTTTAAATCAGGAGTCTGAGAAGTCTGTATATGATCATGAGGATAAAAATAGTCATAATAAACATAATGAAAATGAATAACAATCATAATAATGATTACGCTCTTATTCTCTCAGACTTCTCTGGTTCTCTCTCTCAGCCAATCAGAACTCTTCATTCTGCGTCACCGCCTTTGACTCCAGCAGTGCTTTGATGATGTCATCACTGTAGGACAAGGTGTGTCGTAACACCTGCACGGTGTGCTGGCCAATCAGAGGAGGGGGCATCGGCTCACCATGGGTGAAGCTGCTGAAACGAACCGCCGGACCTGAAGACAACAAACAAACAGATAAACAAACAAATAAACAAACAAAGGAGGAGGAGAAGAAGAAGGAGAATATTAATTTACATATTGTTTCTGTTTGATCATTTATAAGGAAGGAAGGAAGGAAGGAAGGAAACATTTATTTGGGGGAAATAACAACAATCCTTTTTTTACTAATGAGTACTAATGAGCTGCACTCTGTGTGTGTGTGTGTGTGTGTGTGTGTGTGTGTGTGTGTGTGTGTGTGTGTGTGTGTGTGTGTGTGTGTGTGTGTGTGTGTGTGTGTGTGTGTGTGTGTGTGTGTGTGTGTGTGCGTGCGTGCGTGTGCGTGTGCGTGTGTGTGCTGACCCGGTACGGTGATGCGTCCTGCTGTTGGATGGTTCATCTCCTGTATGAGGCCGTTGTGTTTCACCTGCAACCAACAAACAAACATTAAGTTATGAAAACACCTTCATCCCCATCATCGTCTCCATCATCATCATCATCACCATCATCATCATCATCATCGTCTCCATCATCATCATCACCATCATCAGCATCACCATCATCGTCTTCATCATCAGCATCAGCATCATCAGCATCAGCTCCATCATCAGCATCATCATCATCATCATCACACTGTTCAGACTCCATCACACACAAATACTCTTTGAGACCTTTTAAAAACTTGTTTGTCTGTGAGGTGTTTGTAAAGAACCACAAACATTGTTTGTTCATTGTGAGTTTAGATAAAATAAATCCCAAATCTAGCCTAGCTTAGCACAATAAAACTGTTAGCCTATTTCAGCACAAAGACTGGAAGCAGAGGGAAACTGTTAGCCTTGCTTAGCACAAAGACTTGAAGCAGAGGGGAGCTGTTAGCCTAGCTTAGCACAAAGACTGGAAGCAGAGGGAAACTGTTAGCCTAGCTTAACACAAAGACTGGAAGCAGAGGGAAACTGTTAGCCTAGCTTAGCACAAAGACTTGAAGCAGAGGGGAGCTGTTAGCCTAGCTTAGCACAAAGACTGGAAGCAGAGGGAAACTGTTAGCCTAGCTTAGCACAAAGACTGGAAGCAGAGGGAAACTGTTAGCCTAGCTTAGCACAAAGACTGGAAGCAGGAGGATACTGTTAGCCTAGCTAAGCACAAAGACTGGAAGCAGAGGAAGCTGTTAGCCTAGCTTAGCACAAAGACTGCTGATATATCTTGTCCACATTGTGGTATTGTTCAATGTTACGGATAACAGTTGATTGACATGTATGTTTAACCACACATGAGGTCAAAAGTTTAGAGAAACAGATCACAGTCTTCTCAAAATGTAAACTCGCTGCACGTTCCTAAAACTCCCATGAGTGCTTGATGCACCTGTGGAGAACAGGTGAGACACGACACGAAAGAGAAGACGATGAAACCGAAGAGGATGATGAGACGAAGAAAAAGGCTGGTGATCCAGCAGAGGAGACCAATTCCTGCAGGTGACGAGCCGGAGCGAGGTCTCTAAAGGTCCTAAAGGGCCAAGACGGGGTCTCTGAAGGTCCTAACGGGCCGAGACAAGGTCTCTGAAGGTCCTAACGGGCCAAGACGAGGTCTCTGAAGGTCCTAGCGGGCCAAGACGAGGTCTCTGAAGGTCCTAGCGGGCCAAGACGAGGTCTCTGAAGGTCCTAGCGGGCCAAGACGAGGTCTCTGAAGGTCCTAACGGGCCAAGACGAGGTCTCTGAAGGTCTTAACGGGTCAAGACGAGGTCTCTGAAGGTCCTAAAGGGCCAAGACAAGGTCTCTGGAGGTCCTAACGGGCCAAGACGAGGTCTCTGAAGGTCCTAAAGGGCCGGAGCGAGGTCTCTGAAGGTCCTAAAGGGCCAAAGCGAGGTCTCTGAAGGTTCTAAAGGGCCAAAGCGAGGTCTCTGAAGGTTCTAAAGGGCCAAAGCGAGGTCTCTGAAGGTCCTAAAGGGCCAGAGCGAGGTCTCTAAAGATCTTAAAGGGCCGGGACGAGTCCATCTGTAAGTCGGCGTCGTCATACAGACAACTCACGGAAACCACAGAAGAAGTCCCGGTCGTGCTGACCTGAGGTCAGGTCTCTGCGACCGGGCGCTTCATCAGACGGGAGGAGACAGGAAGCTGCCGAGTGCTCTGATTGGTTTACCAGGAACACCTGAATCACGGAGGACGACAGGTCCTCTCTGGGGTTTGATAACGAGGACACACACACACACACACACACACACACACACACACACACACACACACACAGGGGAACTTTAATAAGAGCTGATCTGTGGTTTTAATTTAAACATCAAACATGACACACGGAGCAGGAAGTCGACCGCCGCTGAACACAGCACATGGTGTGTGTGCGTGTGTGTGTGTGCGTGTGCGTGTGTGCGTGTGTGTGTGCGTGTGTGCGTGCGCGTGTGCGTGTGCGTGTGTGCGTGTGTGTGTGTGTGTGCGTGTGCGTGCGTGTGTGCGTGTGTGTGTGTGTGTGTGCGTGCGTGTGTGTGTGTGTGCGTACAACATGCATTTAAAATATAAAACACAAATTTCAGGACGGACTTCCTCTACTCGACGCTCATAAAACAAATTGTTGTTGTTGTTGCTATGGAAACAACACAGCTGATTACTTGATACCAGTTCTCAGAGTTCTGATTCTTGAAGTTAGTTTGATAATCGTCAGAGGCCCGCTAGGACCAAGTAACACCAACATGCACATGAGCCGGGTCCGCCTTTAACATTCTGATAGACAGTGTGTGTGTGTGTGTGTGTGTGTGTGTGTGTGTGTGTGTGAGAGATGTGGGCACCAGTATTTGTGCATGTGTGTAACAGTATGATTGCATGCATGTGTGTGTAATCCTATCTGCTTGTTATGCAGAGTATCATTACATCCATATGTTCATCTCTCTCACACACACAGGAAGAAGAGGAGGAAGAGGAGGAAGAAGATGAGGAGGACGAGGAAGAAGAGTAGGAAGATGAGGAAGAGGAGGAGGAGGAAGATAAGGAGGAGGAAGAGGTAACAATCTTTTCTAGAAGTCGCGCCACCAGAGCTGGTTAACACACGCTGGGGTTCCCTCCAGGGGTTCTAGATGAAACCTGAATATAAAAGGGTTCTGAATAGAACCCCTGGGCGGGTTCTTGTTAGCACCCTTAGAAGGTGGAAAGGTTCGGGAAAGAACCTCCAGAAAGGGTTTTCTCGGTGGAACTCTTCACAGATGGTTCTAGGTTCAACCCTTCATGCTGGTTTCTAAGCAGAACCCTCTGAAAGGGTTCTTAGTGGAACTTTTACAGAAGGTTCTTCCAGAAAACCAAACTTGGAGAACTCTTTCTCTTATGACGACACGCAGAAGAACCCTGTGGTTCTAGGAGTACGTTGTAATGAGCCACCAGTACTACTATTACTACTACTACTATTAAATGTCGGCCGTTTTATGCACCACGTGAGTTTCCATCGGTTTTACTTACTGCAGTATATATACCTCCCCAAGCCAATGCTAAGGAAGCTCTGGATGAGCTTGGCGAAGTTGTTAACAGTTGCGAGAGGTTGCACCCGCAAGCTCTCTCCGTAGTAGCCGGGGACTTCAATCATTGTAAATTGAAGTCAGTGCTACCAAAATATTATCAACACGTCAGCTGTGTAACCAGAGGCAACAAAACTCTTGACCACTGCTATTCAACCATAAAGGGAGCTTATAAATCTGTCCCCCGGCCGCACTTTGGGAAATCAGATCATTCCTCCGTACTGCTGCTCCCCCGGTATAAGCAGGAGATAAAGCGGGAGAAACCCATCGTGAGGTCAGTACAGCGCTGGACTGCTGAAGGTGAGCAAATGTTGCAGGACTGTTTTGACTCTACTGACTGGTCAGTTTTTAGAGATTCTGCTACTTTGCATGAGTTCACTGAAGCAGTTACAGATTATGTTAAATTCTGTGTGGACAGTTGTATTCCCACACGCACCTTTCGTGTCTATCCTAATGAAAAACCGTGGGTAAACAGCAATGTGCGTGCGAAACTGCATGATAGGATAGTGGCTTTTAAATCTGGGGACGATGCTCGTTACAAAAGTGCAAGATACGAGCTTAGAAATGCAATCAAGTCTGCAAAAAAAAAACATCGAGATAAGATAGAGCGATGCTGTTCTGAGGGGGATTCTAGGCGTGTTTGGCAAGGACTACAAGCAGTCACTAACTATAAGGCCAAACCTAGCGGCATCATAATAAACTCTGACTCATCCCCAGATGACTACAACAAATTTTATGCTCGTTTTGAATGCGCTGCTGAGGCACTGTTGCGGGGAACATCTCAAACTGAGGGCGTGCATGAACATTTACCTTCGAATGCATATACAGATAAATCTCCTGAGGGGGATGCCTTAGGCATACATGCATATCAGGTTTCAGTTACGGACACACGTAATGTTTTTAAAGCTGTGAAATTAGGAAAGGCTGCTGGGCCTGATGGCATCACTCCGCGAGTTTTAAAGACATGTTATAGTCAACTTGCAACTGTTTTTACTGATATTTTTAACTTGTCACTTTCACTGTGTGTGGTTCCGAATTGTTTTAAGAAATCAGTTATAATTCCTGTGCCTAAGAAAACAACTGCTACCTGTATGAATGATTTTAGACCTGTTGCCTTGACTTCTGTGATAATGAAGTGCTTCGAACTGCTTGTGAAATCATTTATTAACAACTGCATTCCTGCTTTTTCTGATCCACTACAATTCGCATATAGATCAAATAGAGCTGTGGACGATGCGGTGTCCCTGGTTTTACATAAAACACTTAAACATCTAGAGGGTAGGGATACGTATGTCAGGATGCTGTTTGTTGATTATAGCAGTGCCTTTAATACCATCAGACCTTCTATTTTAATATCTAAACTGTTAGACCTAGGCCTCTCTAATTTCATCTGTAGGTGGATTCAGGACTTTCTAACAGGCCGTCCCCAAACGGTTAGAATCGGCACTACATACTCAGCCTCTATAGTTTTAAATACCGGAGCACCTCAAGGTTGCTGTCTAAGTCCTCTATTATCATCATCATCATCATCATCATCATATTCTTTATTCAGGACACATAAAAAATGGTCCATAGCAACCACATAGTAAAACAAAAAAAACAAAAAAAAACAAAGAACAATACAGGATAAAACACATACAATAAAATATTGACTACAAGGGTCAAAATTACACAATACACAAAATTGTTCAAATATTAACATACAGACTAGAGCGCCAATGGTTCCACAGTCTTGAAGTGAACATAACCCACTCAATGCAGGGTTCACTAATGTTGCGATGATGCTGTTATGAGACACTGTCAATCTACACAAACATCTGTACATGAGGTTCCTGAGTACAGCAGGGCACGTGAAAACATTAGCACTTACACACATTTGACTCGCACTGCAACATCGTGGCAATTTGAGCAGCAGCCTCAACCCGTCATGATATGCCACATTGAGTTTCCGCATACTGCTTTTTTTATAGCGCCGCCACAAGTGGGCAGTGTACAACGGAGTACAAAAAGCTTTAAAAAGTGTGGTCTTTACAGATAGTGAACACATGCTAAATTTGCGGTTCAGCATATTAGCTTGTGCATACAACATACAATACTGTCTATGAATATCCCTATCATCAGACAGGTCTTCCGTTATATAGTGTCCTAAGTATTTGACCTCAACACACACTTTAAGAGAAATACCAGACAGATAAAAAGCAGGAAATGAGAGTTTATTGTCCTCCCTGCTTCTAGCAATCATTATGTTACTCTTCTTAGAATTGAACGCAATATCAAACTCTGAGCCATATTGAGAACATACCCTTAATAGCTGTTGCAGGCCAGCACTATATGGACAAAAAATAACCAGGTCATCTGCGTACATTAGATGGTTGATAATGGTGTCCCCAACCATACAGCCTGTACCACAGTTATTTAACAACTGTGATAGATCATCCATATAAATATTAAAGAGAAAGGGAGATAAGATGCTTCCCTGCCTAACTCCATTACTTACATTGAATGAGGCAGACATAGAGTTACCCCATTTCACATACATTGACTGATGGGCATACCAAAAGGCTAAGATTCTCACTAAATAGTTGGGTGCCCCTCTACTGTGCAATTTGTAGAATAGCTTCTCATGATTTACCCGATCAAAAGCTTTAGAGGCATCAATAAAGCACATAAAGATTGTGGAATTATGCTTATTATACAAGTCCAAAACCTCCTTTAGGGCATAAATACACATATCCGTGCCATGTTTAGGTTTGAAGCCAAACTGATTGTCACAGGTCAAGATAAAATGTTCCAGCCTGTTCAGCATAATCCTCTCCAGAACCTTGGATAAAATACTGGCTAGAGCTATAGGCCTGTAATTATCCAAGCTGTTAATCTTACCAGCTTTTTCCTTAATGATAGGCACTAATATGACAGATAAGATAGAATCAGGTAGAATACCATGAACTAACAAGCCAGTAAAACAAATAGCGATTAGGGGACATAGTTTTCTACTTGCAAATTTTAAATGCTCCGCAGATATTTCATCCATGCCGCATGCCTTATTATCCTTTAGCATCATAATTGCATCATATATTTCTTGGGGTAGAACAGTTGCATCTTCATTACTATCAATGTCACCCATTGCAAAAGACTTACTTTTAACACAGTTAAACAACTCATAGTAATGTTTCTGCCACAGTTGAGTTATTTCTTCCGAGCCGTTGACACCATCAATATTTGTTGGTAACGATGTTTTGCAATTATTCATTCTCTTGATTTCTTTCCAGAAGTCAATAGGACTATTATATTGCAGCTTCCTCGCTAGAGCGTCCGATCTCATTGCATTTTCCTTCCTCTTAATGAAACGCAAAGCATATTTAAACTTTGCATTTACCTGTTTCTTGTACTCGAATAAGGGGCCGTGTCTATGTCTGCCTGACTCATCCCATGCTTTAAAGACCCTTCTCGCCTCAGCATGTATCTCTTCCACATGGCCATTCCAACCTGGCTTAACTTTGTACAATCTATGTGTCTTATACAAGGGCCTGCTCGAAACAAGGAGGGACTTCACAATATTCTCATACAGGGTGCACAGCTCAATACCATGTTGAGGGTTCTTGCAATTAATATCATAACACACTGTAGAATCTTTAGGTAATTCAATGTTATTCAACAGTATGTCAGACTGGATATAATATTCTTTACGGTCCTCCTCATTCAGGTTAGACCAATCAATTTTTTTTTCACACACATATTATCTTCAGACACAAGAGCAGGTATATTGCCTAGACTTACAGATAAGGAAAAAGGCACATGATCAGTAGTGGCAAATTCATAATTAATTTTTATGGCCTCTATAGAATCATGTGCATCAGCTGTGCAAATGCAATGATCCAGCCATGAGGTTGTGTGCCATGCCTCACTAATGTAAGTGTAGCTACTATCAGGCACGAGCACTTTGCTAGACAGAATTAAACCATTATCAGAACAGAACTGCATTAAATGTTTGGCAAATAATGCGCTGTCATCAGAAACATCTGCATTCATGTCACCCACCATAAAAAAACACGTGGAAATATTATCTTGAATGAAAGACATAACACAAGCCAACCTATTAAGATATTCCTCTTCATTTTGAGAACACTCATAGGGTGTGTAAATGTTTAAGATAATGAATTTTTTATCACCACAATTAAACTCAATTCCTATGGCCCAATCAACATCCAGTCTAACCACCTTAACCAGCTGATCATATTTGTTATGCCATAGCAGGGCAACACCGCCAGGTATTCTACCACGAACGATCCTGGTACTCAGGTCAGTAGTAGATTCACCCGCTCCATAAAAGTCTTTGTGCAGGGAATTTAAACCCTCTAAATCCTGCTTTGGTAAAAACGTTTCTTGAATACATAGTACATCACAGGTCTCCAGCAGTGTATCCACTACTAGGCGGCGCGATTTGTCTGCTTCACTGTGCCCAACGCGCAGTCCTCGTGCGTTATATGACACGATATTGATATCCATCTATGTTTATTATATAGTCTAGACCAGGGGTGCCCACACTTTTTTGGCTTGCGAGTTACTTTTAAAATGACCTAGTCAAAAAGATATACCTACATTAATAATGCTAAATATCTATCTATATAGATATATATCTATATAAATCTATATAGATATATATTAATAAATAGCATTATTAATGTATTAATATACCGAGTATACTTTATATTTACAATATTGGCGTACCTTGCATAACTGCATAAACCTTTATGACACAATATAATTCTGTACATTTTTGGTCATTACATTTTACTCTGATGACTTGCACTGAATAGAAACAGCCAGGGTTATGCTGCGTTCACACTGAATGCGGCACGTATTATTCGCGAGTAGATTACATGCAAAGTCAATGCACAGACGCGAATGACGCAAATTTCCGCCGGGCAGCGCAAATGACGCGAATAACTTGGGCGAAAGATTTGCGTAGTGAAAGCCAATCAGCGTTGAGAAGCGCCGCATCATCACTGCTGTCCTGCCGGTGCTGAATCAAACTGCTGCTGGTCCGCCTGAAGCAGCGCTGGAAGCAGCCGTCATTCAGACGCTGTTGTGCGGCTACAGATGATATTATGGACACGGGGCGTCTGATGGTCCGACGTTTGAGGGATTTCCACAATAACTATAAAGCAGAACTAGTGGTTAGTTCAAAGGTGGATGGCGGAAATGGTACCGCTTTTACGGAGATAAGCCACGGAGATATCCCTGCCCCCTTTCAGCCGTGAGTAAAGCAAATGGCGCAAATTAACCACATAAAGTTGAGTAAACTCACGGGAGTAGAGAAGCGCAAATAATGCATTCAAGCGGCCGACCATGCGGGCGCACCGTCCGTGGTGATGGACATTGATTTACACACTGGCTGGTCTGTATATCAATCAAGTGGCAAATGTCGTAGGGAAGATACTTTTTTTTTTTTCTTTTTTAATGGCATGCGATCTACCCGCGCTACCCTGGCGATCGACTGGTCGATCGCGATCGACGTATTGGGCACCCCTGGTCTATACACTTATGACTGCATTTCAAAACATCCACAAATAGTATTGTTAAATTTGCGGACGACACGACTGTGGTAGGACTGATTGACAGCAATAACGAAACTGCCTATAGGGATGAGGTAAATAATTTGATTATGTGGTGCGAAATAAATAATTTATCCCTTAATGTGGTGAAAACTAGAGAAGTCATCATAGATTTTAGAAGGAATACAACTACACATACACCTGTCTACATCAATAACTCTGCAGTTGAAATTGTAAATACTTTTAAATTTTTAGGCATCCATATTTCAGACTCTCTTTCATGGTCTTTCCATATCAACTGTGCTATTAAGAAGGCACATCAGAGGCTTTATTTTTTGAGGTGTCTTAAGAAATATGGTATGTCATCAAACATTTTACAAAATATTTATCGCTGTACAATTGAGAGTATATTGGCAGGCAATATCACAGTATGGTTTGGCAGGGCTACTTTATTTGAATTGAATCTACTTACAAAAGTGGTTAAAACTGCATCAAAAATTATTGGGGTTCCACTAGAACCGCTTCAAAGCATTTATTTGAAACGGAGTATTAAGAAAGCATTAAGTATTACGCGGGATGTCAGTCATCCCGCACATTATCTATTCTCCATGCTTCCATCAGGGAGACGGTTGCAGAGCATTCCCACACGCACATCACGCTTTAGGGACAGTTTTTACCCACAGGTTATAAGGTTAATGAATGATAATGGAAGAGGAAGGAGAGTTGAGGCATAGTTACTATGTTTACTGTGTCCGGATGGTTTAAATGTTTTTAATTAAATTATGATTGGTGTTGAGAGAGTGCTATGGCACATTGTATTTCATTGCTGTGGTACTTGTACTAATATGCACATGACAATAAACTTGAAACTTGAACTTGAAACTTGAAACCAGTACAACGTCAAAGTATTTCCAGTACAACGGTCAGAAAGTACCAAGAGAGGAGTATTTATCTGACTGGAGAAGAAAATAAGCAGAGAGCTCCTTTATTTGTTCGGTCTCAGAGGTCGAGCCGGAGGTCACATGAAGGTCGGGCTGGAGGTCACATGGCGGTCGAGCTGGAGGTCACACAGAGGTCGAGCCGGAGGTCACATGAAGGTCGGGCTGGAGGTCACACAGGGGTCGAGCTGGAGGTCACACGGCGGTCGAGCTGGAGGTCACACAGGGGTCGAGCTGGAGGTCACACAGAGGTCGGGCTGGAGGTCACACAGGGGTCGAGCTGGAGGTCACACAGAGGTCGGGCTGGAGGTCACACAGGGGTCGAGCTGGAGGTCACACAGAGGTCGGGCTGGAGGTCACACAGGGGTCGAGCTGGAGGTCACACGGCGGTCGAGCAGGAGGTCACACAGAGGTCGGGCTGGAGGTCACACGGAGGTCGAGCAGGAGGTCACACAGAGGTCGGGCTGGAGGTCACACGGAGGTCGAGCTGGAGGTCACACAGAGGTTGGGCTGGAGGTCACACGGAGGTCGAGCAGGAGGTCACACAGAGGTCGAGCTGGAGGTCACACAGAGGTCGGGCTGGAGGTCACACGGAGGTCGAGCAGGAGGTCACACAGAGGTCGCGGTACACAACATAAAAACTCTCTCGGGCTCCAAGATGAAGGGCGGATCGATGGTCACGACGTTCCTTCATCAGCTCCGGCGAGGACGTCCTCACCCCTCGCGTTTCCCTCTGCTCCTCCAGCGGCGCTTCACGCCTCCTCTTCCTCCTCCTCTTCATCGCCCTCCTCACTCTCTTTGAAGCGAGCTGTGGCAGTCCATCAGGTCGGCTAACCAGCACCCACGGGAGCCGCCCAGGCCGCTGTTACATCGTGTTGCTGCAACATCAAGGGGAGGAGGGCAGAGCGTGTGTGTGTGTGTGTGTGTGTGTGTGTGTGTGTGTGTGTGTGTCTGAGCCTGAACCTGCTGCTCTCTGTTTGACCTCCTCAATCAAAGCAGCGTTTTCATGCCTGTGAACTCCTCTTCTGCGTACCGGGGCGCGTAGCGGCCCTTGCTAGGGTCTTTAGATGTGTTACGTAAAGCTGGGGCCGGGTGTTTGAGTCCCCGGGGATCCACGACATGAATAATGCTCTTCAATGAGCGGTTCAGTTGGAGACGTGTTTATTCCTAACTTTGAAGAGGAAGCAGCGACGTGTCACGCTGCAGGAGTTACGACTTCCTGTTCAGCTTATATACGTCTACATGCCTCGTATCCATCAGAAAGGGATTTATCTATAAATAGATATATAGATAAATATGTTCTCTCCCTGCTCAGGTACTCTGTTCTCTACGGTACTCGGTGGTTCTCATCATATTGTAACTTATTCTCTCTCTGCTTTGGTTTGAGGCTCAGTCCATTCCTGATTTTTTTCTCCCTCTCTCTCTCTCTCTCTCTCTCTCTCTCTCTCTCTCTCTCTCTCTCTCTCTCTCTCTCTCTCTCTCTGAGCGTGAGCATGGTGGCTGAGAGCTGAGCGCGTTAGAAAGTAGGATTTTCTATCTAGATATCATATCTAAAGTTGCGATATAGTGTTTTGTGTTGTGTAGGGTGCCGGTGGTGTTGTGTGTCTGGGTGCACGTCGGGTGCGTGTGGATTTGTTTGCGGCCGGCCGGCTCATGCTGGGCGGCACGCGGCACGCCGACATGGACCTGAGCGGGCTGACCCGGAGGCACGGAGTGAAGATCGAGGGCTTCCCCTGCTCGGTGGAGCAGGGCGGGCTGGCCGTGGGGCGGGTGGTGGGTCACGGCAGCGTGAAGTCCGCTGCCCGCATGAGCGGGGGGATCGTGATCTTCCTGGACGCGGTGGAAAAGGCCAACATGGTGGTGGCGGGCGGGATCGAGGTGAACGGCGCGCTCGTTCCCGTGGTGCCGCTCGCCGCGCCGGCGGTCAGGGTCACCATATCCAACGTCCCCCCGTTCATCAGGGACGAGGCTCTGACCCGGGAGCTGGCGAAGCACGGGAAGGTGGTCTCGCAGGTGAGGAAGGTCTCCTCAGGTTTCAAGTCTCCGCTGCTGAGACACGTGGTGTCTCACAGGAGGCAGCTCCTCATGGTGCTAAGTGACCGGAGTAAAGACCTCGACCTGGCGATTAAAGTCCGCGTGGAGGACTTTGATTACATAATGTTTGCGACCTCAGGGTTTACTAAATGTTTTGTGTGTCGGAAGGAGGGACACCAGGCCAGAGAGTGCCCGTTGAGGAGGCCAGCTGAGCAGAGCGCTGCTGGCGGGGCTCCTGCTGGGGGGCAGGTGGCTGGAGAGAAGGAGCCGGAGGTTGGGAAACGGCAGGATGGTCAAGGAGGACAGGAAGGGACAGGTGGGGTCCAACAGGTAGGGGAGGGGGGGCAGGTGGGGAAAGGTGAGGCCCAGCAGGTAGAGGAGGGGGGGTCAGGTGAGGACAGGTGTGGCCCAGAAGGGAGGGGAGGGGAGTTAGGGGAGCCCCAGCAGGTAGGGGAGGGGGGTCAGGTGGGGACAGGTGAGGCCCGGCAGGTAGGGGAGGGGGGTCAGGTGGGGACAGGTGAGGCCCAGCAGGTAGAAGAGAGGGGTCAGGACGGGACAGGTGAGGTCCAGCAGGTAGTGGAGAGGGGTCAGGACAGGACAGGTGAGGTCCAGCAGGTAGTGGAGAGGGGTCAAGAGGAACCGAGTAGGCTCCAACAGGCGGACATGTTCCAGCAGGAGGGTCAGGTAAAGGAAGGGGGCCTAGAGAGGACAGGGGAGGTCCCGCAGGCAGAGGTGGTCCCGCAAGTCAGCCGGGTAGAGGAGATGGGGAAGGAGAAGGAAGGTGGAGTCCGACAGGTAGAGGAGGGAGGTCGGGGAGGGTCAGGAGGCGCTCAGCAGGTGGTGGAGGAGGTGGAGGAGGGAGCTTGTAACAAGGCAGGTAAAGCACTGCAGGAAAGACAGGTGAGTGCTGGAGGACAAGTAGCCGATGAAAAAGCCGTCGTAGAAGATGGCGGTTTGTCGGGAAGTGAGGCTGATATGGAGGCAGTAGATGAGGGGCTAAAGATTGCCCGTCTAAAGAGGAAGAGTAGGGAAGACGGTGGCTTTTCACAAGCAAAGAAAGGAGCAGTGGGCTCAAAGACAACCAGAAGAAGAGCAGCAGGGGCTGGGTCCATGATGGAGGAGGACTCAGTTGACAGTGATGCCTCTGAGTCCGGTGGTGGAGTCTGGGGTAGAGGGAAAAGTTACAGTGTGACCAAATTCAAAAGTTTTCTTCAGAGAACTAAGAACGAAAGAGGAGTGGATATAGAGGACTTCTTCGCTGACAAAGAGAGGTTTCTGCAGTCTGCGCGGACTCACATGCGCAGTAAGGTAAGAGGAGGCCTTACTGACCAGGAGATTTTCAGGGTGAGGAAACTAGTGCAGAAGGTCAGTAAAGAGCTAGAATATGGTGATGGACAGTAAGATCTCACAGGATAGGAACAGTTTAGATATGCTGTTTTGGTTTCTTTCCTTTATATATTTAATGATGAGCCTCCTGAACATCAGCACTCTAAATGTAAACGGGGCCAGAGATCCGGTTAAGAGGTCTCTGCTGTATCAGCTGATGAAGCTCAAGAGGACTGACGTGATGTTTCTGCAGGAGACTCACAGTGACTCGTCCAACGAGACCGAGTGGAAGAGTGAGTGGGAGGGGGAGGTGGTGCTGAGTCACAAAAGCACAACCAGTGGGGGGGTAGGCATCCTCTTCTCTGAGAGCTTTACACCGGAGTCGGTGGAGGTGGAGCAGGTGGTGGAGGGCAGGTTGCTGATGGTGAGGGCCAGTTTCCAGCACAATTGCATTGTGTTTCTAAATGTTTATGCTCCTGTTTCAGGACCTGAGCGAGTGGTTTTTTTAAGGGCTTTAAACAGCGTTCTATGCAGAGTGAAGGTTGAGGATTTTTTAGTTTTAGGAGGAGATTTCAACTGCACGGAAAATGATCTGCTAGACAGGAACCATCTAGAGCCTCACAGTCCATCGCAGCATGCACTGAGGCAGCTGGTGGAGCAACATGAGCTAGTTGACGTGTGGAGGAGACTAAACGGAGACAAGAGGCAGTACACCTGGTCTCACTCTAGGGGGAATTTGGTTTCCCTTGCTAGGTTAGACAGGGTTTATTGTTTCAAACACCATTTTAACATGGTGAGGAAGTGCAGCATGGTGCCTGTTGGTTTTACTGATCACGCGCTGATGAGTTGCAATGTTTTTATCACTAACTTAAAGTCTAGGAGCGCATACTGGCATTTTAACACAACTCTTTTATCTGATGCACATTTTAAAGATGTGTTCAGGTTTTTTTGGGACTGTTTTAGGGACGCAAAGAATGACTTTGGATCTTTAAAACAGTGGTGGGATTGTGGAAAGGTGGAGATAAAGCAGCTTTGTCAACAGTACACTCTCAATGTCACACGGGATATTACCAGATCCATGAGAGAGCTGGAGACTGAAATAGTGGAGCTGCAGAGCTTGGCAGGATCCACCGGAGATCGAGATCACATTGAAGATCTCAAGTCTAAAAAGTCTGCTCTGATGGACCTGCTGGGCACTAAGGCACAGGGGGCGCTGGTGAGGTCACGCTTCATGAGTGCAACACTCATGGATGCACCGTCCAAGTTCTTCTTTGGCCTGGAGAAGAAGAACGGGCAGAGCAAGAGCATTCATGCTTTGCGCTCTGCTACAGGACAGGAGCTCAGAGACAGTGAGGCGATCAGGAGGAGAGCTGTGAGTTTCTACTCCCAACTCTACTGCAGTGAGTACACTGAGAATAATGATTTGTTTGAATTCTTTTGTGGAGAGCTGCCCAGAGTCCCGGAGTACGGTAACATCGGGATGGAGGCTCCTCTGGAGCTGCAGGAGCTGTATGTGGCCCTGCATAGCATGGAGGGAGGGAAGGCCCCTGGCATTGATGGGCTTCCTGTGGAGTTCTACAGGGAGTTCTGGAGTGAGATGGGTGAGGACCTTTTAAACGTTTTTAATGAGAGTTTTAAAGACATGTTGCTGCCTCTCAGTTGCAGGAGAGCGGTGATAACCCTCCTGCCAAAAAAGGGTGATCTCCAAGAGATCAAAAACTGGCGTCCTGTGTCTCTTCTGTGCTCGGACTATAAAATTCTGTCCAAAGCGCTGGCCAACAGACTGCGGGAGGTGATGGACCTGGTGATCCACCAGGACCAGACCTACTGTGTGCCTGGTAGGTCCATTCTGGACAATGTGTCCTTAATTAGGGATATTTTGGACATCGCTGGTTCATTGGGCATTAAAGCTGGTCTAATTTCTCTAGACCAGGAAAAGGCTTTTGACCGGGTTGAGCACCTTTACCTCTGGAAGACTCTGGAGAGTTTTGGCCTCAGCCCAGGTCTCATTGCCATGATCAAGGTGTTATACCAGGACATTGAGAGTGTACTGAAAATTAATGGAGGTCTCAGTGCTCCTTTTAGGGTGCACAGAGGGGTGAGACAGGGCTGCTCTCTCTCAGGGATGCTGTATGCGCTGTCTATTGAGCCCTTGCTGAGTAAGATAAGAGAAAACATGGAAGGGCTGGTTTTAAAAGGGTTTCAGAGTTGTATTTTGTCTGCATACGCGGACGACATTATCGTCTTGATTAAAAACCAAGAGGAGGTCAGTAAGCTGGAAGCCATAGTAAGTGACTTCAACATCGTCTCAGCTGCAAAAGTAAACTGGGCAAAAAGCGAAGCTCTGGCAGTGGGCAAATGGAGGGGAGATCTGCCCAGCCTGCCAGGAGGGTTGACCTGGAAGAGGGATGGGTTATAGTACCTTGGGGTGTATATTGGGGATGAAGAGTTTGTAAAGAAGAACTGGGAGGGAGTAGTGGGGAGAATGGAGGGAGTCTTGGCGAAATGGAAGTGGCTGAAGCCTCAGATGTCATACAGAGGCCGGACTCTGGTGGTTAACAATCTGGTGGCTTCTACTCTGTGGCACAAGTTGGCCTGCATGGAGCCCCCTAAAGGCCTCACACGTAAACTGCAGGCCATCTTGGTGGATTTTTTTTGGGACAAGCTGCACTGGGTCCCTCAGGGGGTGCTGTTTCTGAAGAAAGAGGAGGGAGGACAGGGGTTGGTCCACATCGACAGCAGGGTGGCAACTTTCAGATTCCAGTTTGTGCAGAAATACCTGGCGGGGCTGACAGATGTGGTGTGGAGGGGCGTGGCCAGCTGCATTTTAAGGAATGCTGCTGGTCTAGGAGTAGACACTGCACTCTTTTTAATGGATTGTAACTTTTTGAAATGGGGTGGGCTGTCTCCTTTTTACCAGTCAGTTTTTAAAGTGTGGAACTCCTTTAAATGGAGAAGACTGGAGCCGGCGGTATCACTGCACTGGCTGCTGGAGGAACCTCTGGTGAACGGAGCCAGGATGGATGTGCAGGACCGTACGACACCAGGGCTCAGCAGCATGCTGTGCTCCTCAGGGACCACCACCCTAAGGAAGGTGGTAGATGTAGCTGGTCCTGGCCTTGCAGATGCACATGCGCTGGCTTCTCTGCTCGGGCTGAAGTCCATTCGGCAGAGCAGGAGCATTCTGAGCAGGTGGGCCGAGAGACTGACAAGGGAGGAAGATAGGATGCTGCAAGAGTACAGCCGAGGACTGGAGGTGCCGGACCCCACAGACCCCTTTCCAGAGCTGGGTTTCGTTCCGGACCTAGGTGGCGTCCCAGGAACATTGCTGAGTGGGGCGGACAGTCAGCGCGTGGACTTCTGCACGGCCACAGGGAAGTCTGTATACATGATGTGTGTGAAACTGTTGAACAAAGACAAACTGACTGGGAGAACAGACACCGTGTGGAGGCAGAAGCTGGGGGTGGACTCTGGGATTAAGCCCGGGTGGAGGGTTTTGTATAAACCTCCCATAAGAAAGAGGACTGGAGACCTTCAGTGGAGGATTCTACACGGTGCTGTAGCTGTAAACGCTTTCATTTCAGTTCTCAACCCCACTGTGTCTAATGTATGTCCATTCTGTGAGGCTGTTGAGACTGTTTTTCACTGCTTTTACGATTGTAACAGACTCTGTAGTCTTTTTAATGCTCTGTGCACTGTGTTTAGCAGGTTTGGTGAGACCTGGTCTCGGACCACTTTTATCTTAGGGGTCCACTATCGAAAGGTGAACGCCTCCAAGTGGCAGCTCCTGAACATGGTGCTGGGTGAGGCCAAACTGGCGATCTACAGCAGCAGGAAGTGCAGAGTGGAGGGCAGGACGGGACAGGAAGCACTTCCTGTCTTCAGGGTCCTGGTCAAGGCCCGGATCTGGGTTGATTTCAAATTTTTTAAGAGCATGAACAACATGGATGACTTTATACAGAAATGGTGCTATGATGACATAATATGTGGTGTATCTGGGGATGACTTAACGTTTAATGTTCCTTTTATTTAAGTCTTGATGTGACCATATTGACGTGAGAACAATTTTTACCATGGAAGACTGAATGTCAAATAAAGGTTTTTAAAAGTCTCTCTCTCTCTCTCTCTCTCTCTCTCTCTCTCTCTCTCTCTCTCTCTCTCTCTCTCTCTCTCTCTCTCTCTCTCTCTCTCTCTCTCTCTCTCTCTCTCTCTCTCTCTCTCTCTCTCTCTCTCTCTCTCTATGTCTCTATGTCTCTCTCTCTCTCTCTCTCTCTCTCTCTGACTGACAGAGCGTGTGTGAGCTGAGAGCAGGTGGTGGTAGCAGAGCGTTTGTGTCTTTAGTTGTTTTGTTAGTTAATGATATATTTTTCACATAGTTTAATAATCACAGTAGTTTATAGTTTAGTGTTTGGGTTTTTTGTGGGTTTATTTTTTTCTTTTCTTTCTCACCGGCGTCTGCCGGTAGCATGGCAGGCGCCATGGCTAGCGGGTGCTACAAACACCTCACCCGCAAACACGGTGTAAAGGTGTGTGCCACGTTCCCCTGCAGCGTGGAGGACATCGGCCTCGCTGTGGGGGAAAAGGTCGGCCACAGCGGCGTCGTGTCGGCCGCACGCATGAACAGTGCCGTGGTTGTTTTCCTGGACCGGGTGGAGAAGGTGAACTCGGTGGTCGAGACAGGCATCACCGTGAACAGCTGTTTCGTGCAGGTACTACCTTTATGCCAACCCGCCACCAAGGTAGTCCTGTCGAACGTCCCCCCCTTCATCACCGATGAGTTCCTCAGCAGAGAGCTGTCCAGACACGGGAAGGTGGCGTCCCCGATCCGCAGGATGTTGTCTGGGTGTAAGTCTCCATTGCTGAAGCACGTGGTGTCCCATCGCAGGCAGCTGTATATGATACTGAACAACCGGAACGAGGAGCTCAACCTCCGTTTCATTGTGAAAGTAGATGATTATGACTACACCATATACGCCACTTCAGCGGGCATGAAGTGCTTCGGTTGTGGAGAGGAGGGACACTCGGTGAGGGCCTGTCCGAAGCGGAGCGAGCCGGCTCCGCCCGGCCCGGGAGCGGCTGCGGCTGCTGACGCGGGGGCCCCCGCCGCTCCACCGGTACCGGAGCGGCGGAGGGCTCCCGCCCTCGAGCGGGGTCCCCGCCGCGGCGGTGGCCGCCCCCATCGTGCGGCCGATCGCGGCTCCGCGGAATTCTCCGCGGAATTCTCCGCGGAAACCCGTCGCTGTGGCCGGACCAACACAGGGGGTGAGTTCAGTTGGTGCACCGGGGGTGGAGGTAGTTACGGGTGAAAAGGGGGTTTTGGGTGAGGGTATTGTGCGTAAAGAGGGGGTGGTGGGTGAGGAGGTTGTTCTGGGAGGGGCGGGTGCTCTGGGTGGGGTGGGGGAGAAGGAGGTGGGGGGTGGTGTGAGCGATGGGTGTGGGATACAGGTGGAGAAGGCAGGTGAGGGGGTCGCGGAGGAGAAGGCAGGTGAGGGGGTGCGGAGGAGAAGGCAGGTGAGGGGGTCGCGGAGGAGAAGGCAGGTGAGGGGGTCGCGGAGGAGAAGGCAGGTGAGGGGGGCGCGGAGGAGAAGGCAGGTGAGGGGGTCGCGGAGGAGAAGGCAGGTGATGGGGTCGCGGAGGAGAAGGCAGGTGAGGGGGTCGCGGAGGAGAAGGCAGGTGAAGCAGGTGGGGAAAAGGAGAAAGAAAAAGACGGGGGGGAGCGCAGTGCGCTGTGGAGTGAGCAGGTGGAGGAGGCGGAGATGGAGGAGGAAAACGAGGGAAAAAAAAAAAGTACAACAAAACGCAGGAGGAACAGGGTGGTGGCGATGAATGTGGGTGTGACTGATGAGAGTGCGAATGATGAGTGTGTGTCTGATAGTAGTGATGTTCCGGTTTTTAGCAGCAGTCAAAAAAAGAAAATGTTTACATCAGAAAAATTAAAATCGTTTTTAGCGCAAACCAAGAACCAGCATGGGGTAAAGGTGGGTGAGCACTTCCCAGACCTAGGTCTTTTTATTGCCTCGGCCAGACTCCACATGAGCCAGAGGGAGGAGTCTGGCCTCACAGACCAGGAGGCTTTTAGACTGAAGAAACTTGTGCTTAAGGCAAAGCGTCAGCTGAGCAGTGATGGAAAGGGCAGCTTGGGATATTTTATCTAAGTTACTGTTTTATTGGTTGGTTTTTACTTTAATTTTATCCACCATGGATGTTTTTAAAGTGGGCCTGTCCAATGTTAATGGTGCCAGAGACGTCCGGAAGAGAACGTCTATCTATGAAACATCTAAAATGAAAAAGATAGACGTTCTCTTCCTACAGGAGACACACAGTGATTTTAACAATGAGTCTGACTGGAGGAGGGAGTGGGAAGGGGAAGTCATTTTAAGCCACAACACCTCCCTTAGCGCAGGAGTGGGCTTCCTCTTCTCACGGGCTTTTAAACCCAACGCACTGGAGGTCCAGCATTTTATCGAGGGGAGGCTTCTTTTAGTCAAAGCTCGGTTCGACAAATTTTCTGCTGTTTTTATCAACGTTTATGCTCCAACATCCGGTGCAGAGAGGAAGCAGTTTTTACTCAAAGTGAATGAGGTTTTAAATGGTTGCTCCACGGAGGATTTTTTATTCTTGGGGGGGGATTTTAACTGCACAGAGGATGCAATTTTAGATCGTAATCACGCAGAGCCTCATCCAGCCTCTCAGCACGCCTTGAAGCAGCTGGTCCGCTCTCACGGCCTGGTGGACGTGTGGAGGAGGATGCACCCAGACTCCAGACAGTACACCTGGTCCCACCTCAGAGAGAGCAGGGTCTCCTCAGCGAGGTTAGATCGTATTTATTGTTTTAAGCATCATTTTAGCATTTTTAAGAGTTGTGTTATTATGCCTACTGGTTTTAGTGATCATTCTCTGGTTTTAGCTCATGTTCTTATCAGGAACATTTTACCCAGAAGTGCGTATTGGCATTTTAATTCTGTTTTAACATTTGATAAGAGTTTTAGAGAGGTTTTTATTTATTTTTGGGGTACTTTTAGACAGAGGAAGGGTGATTTTAGCAGTCTTAAGCAGTGGTGGGACCATGGTAAGACACAAATAAGACTACTGTGTCAACAGCACACTTTAAACGTCACACGTGATAGCACCAGATCTATGAAAGATCTAGAGACCGAGATAGTGGAACTGGAACATTTAAGTGAGTCCACAGGAGATCGAGGTTATATTGAAAACCTCAAAGAGAAAAAGAGGGCTTTAGCCGACCTGCTGGATAGTAAGGTGCAGGGCGCCCTGGTCAGGTCCCGGTTCCTGAACATCACAGAGATGGATGCTCCCTCTAGCTATTTCTTCAGTCTGGAGAAAAAGAACGGGCAGGGGAAAGTAATCCACGCACTGCTGTCTGACACAGGGCAGGAACTGACGGAACCGGGCCAGATACGGGGGCGAGCTGTGAGCTTTTATCAAAAATTATACTCCACGGAATACCAGGAAGAGCCAGCTCTCCTGGAGAGTTTCTGTGGAGGACTGCCCCAGGTCTCTGATGAGGCCAACTCACAGCTCCAAGGCCCCCTCCAGATGCAGGAGCTGCTGGCCGCCCTGCAACGCATGCAGGGGCGGCGGGCTCCTGGCATCGATGGCCTTACGGTTGAATTTTATAAGGCCTACTGGGACATCCTCGCAGAGGATGTCTCGGAGGTTTTTAATGAGTGTCTGGCCTCTGGTTCCATGCCAGTGTCCTGCAGGAGGGCAGTCCTCACATTGCTGCCCAAAAAGGGAAACCTGCAGGACATCAAGAACTGGCGCCCTGTGTCACTGCTCTGTGTGGATTACAAACTCCTGTCCAAAGTATTGGCCTCCAGGCTGGGAAAAGTTATGGAGCAGGTCATCCACCGGGACCAGACCTACTGCGTCCCCGGCAGGTCCATGGTGGACAACGTCCACCTAATTCGAGATGTTTTGGATGTCTCTAGTTCATTAGGTCTAGACGCTGGTTTGATTTCCCTGGACCAGGAAAAGGCTTTTGACCGCGTTGAGCACAGCTTCTTGTGGAGCGTGATGGAGAAGTTTGGGTTCAGCGCGGGCTTCATAGCTAAGATCAAGGTGCTGTACAGGGATGTTGAGTGTGCTGAAAATCAACGGCAGTCTGAGTGCTCCTTTTAGAGTGTGTAGAGGGGTCCGGCAGGGCTGTGCTCTGTCTGGGATGCTCTACGCTCTCTCCCTTGAACCTCTCCTCCACAAGATACGTTCCAGCACTCAGGGTTTGTTTTATCCGGGTTTTAATAAAGAAATGATTTTATCTGCTTATGCAGACGATATTATATTTTTTATTAAAAACCAAAGTGAGGTCAACATTTTAGCAGGTATTATACAGGATTTTAGCTCAGCATCGGCAGCGAGGGTCAACTGGGGAAAGAGTGAAGCCCTCGCTGTCGGTGAGTGGCGCGGCGGTCTCCCAGTTCTCCCCCAAAACCTGGAGTGGAAGAGAGGAGGTTTAAAGTATCTAGGGGTGTTTTTGGGAGCAGACCATATAGTGAAGAAGAACTGGGAGACCGTCACAGAAAAGGTTGAAGAGAAACTAAAAAAATGGAAATGGCTGCTCCCCCAGATGTCACTTAGAGGGAGAGTGCTGGTTTTAAATAACTTGGTAGCATCCCAGTTGTGGCACCGGTTAGCCTGTGTGGACCCCCCATTAGGCCTACTTGCAGACATCCAGAGGAAGATGGTGGACTTCCTCTGGGGGGGTCTGCACTGGGTGCCACAGGGGGTGCTGTTTTTAGCCAGGAAGGAGGGGGGACAGGGCCTTGTCCACCTGGCCAGCCGGACTGCCACTTTTAGACTACAGTTTATTCAAAGGTACCTCACAGGCCCGGCAGATCTGGTGTGGAGAGATGTGGCCAGCAGCATCCTGAGGCGTGCCAATAACCTGGGGTTGGATGATGCTCTGTTTTTAACTGATCCTAAAGTTTTAAAATTAACTATGTTGCCTCCTTTTTATCAGGGTGTCTTTAAGTCATGGGCTCTTTTTAACCACAAAAGGTGCCAGGAAGCCAACTCTCTGCACTGGTTGTTGAGAGAACCACTGGTCAACGGAGCCAGGCTGGACGTCAGCAACCACACCACCCACGGCCTGACGGCGGCGCTGATCCAGTCTGGAACCTTGACCCTGCAGCAGCTGGTGGATGCAGCGGGGCCGGCACTGACCAACACCCAGGCCCTGGGTTCTCTGCTGGGGCTGCAGTCTCTCCGGGTGGCAAGGAGGATCCTGGAGCTCTGGTCACGGAGACTAACAAAGAAAGACAAAGATCTCCTGATGGGTGGCCAGACCAGGACCAGCCCGGATGCTGCAGACCCCTACCCGGACATCATCCTGAGCCCAGGGCTGGGAGAAAAGACCGGCCCCCTTCTGAGAGTCATCCACGCAGAGAAACTAACAATAACGAGAGCGGGCAAAGAGACTCTGTACCGCAACTGCGTGAAGTGCATCCACCAGGCCGGACTGAGCGGCATGCCTCCAACTGTGTGGACCAAGAGATGGGGACAGGATGGACCCAGCCCACAGTGGAGGATTTTATACAAAGCCCCCCTCAAAAAACGGACAGGTGACCTCCAGCGGAGAATCTTGCACGGTGCCGTCGCTTCCAACGCTTTTATTTCTGTTCTTAATCCAACTGTTTTTAGCGGGTGTCCATTTTGCGGCGTACGTGAGACAGTTTACCACGTTTTTACTGAGTGCAAGAGACTCACCAGTCTCTTCTCTCTTTTAACATCGGTTTTTACACGTTTTAACGTTGTTTTTACTGAGAGGATTTTTATCATGGGAGCTGGCTACAACAAAAATTTTAAAATCAAGTGGCAGCTCCTCAACTTCCTCTCAGCCCAAGCTAAACTGGCCATTTACACCAGCAGGAAGAGGAAGGTGGAGCAGGGGGAGGGGCAGGAAGCGGCAGCAGTGTGGAAGACAAACCTCCGGTCAAGACTCCGGCTTGAGTTCGGATTTTATCGACACGTCTCCGATCTTGAGTCTTTTAAAGAGCGATGGTGTTTTAAAAACACACTGTGTGAGGTTTTAAACGACCAGCTGTCCTTTTCACACTTTTTGACTGACTGATGTATTTTAAAAACAAAAGAAAACAAGTCTTTTAATTTAGTTTTTGTATTTATTTGCATTTGAGACAGTTTGTGACTGTAAAAATTTAAACAATATGTAAATAAAGTGTTTTTGTAAAAATCAAAAAAAAATCTCTCTCTCTCTCACACACACACACACACACGATGTCAACAGGAAGTGGAGACGCATCAGCTGAGATGTGAGGAACATCAGCAGCAGCTGTTGGTGAATCACGACCTGCAGAACCGGCCTTCATGTGGTTCCTTCAGTTCCCATCATGCATCACAACAGCTGCTTCCAGCTGCTTTGAGGTTCAGGGAGACGACGAAGACTCTGAGATGTGTTTTCAGGAGGAGGAGATGAAGAGGAAACATAAATAACAAAAGGTAAACAAAACACAATAGATGAGGAAGAGGGGAAAAGAGGAAGAACAGGTGGAAAAGAGGAAAGAAAGAGGAGGATGAAGGTGAAAGGATGGGTTAAAGAGGAGGAAGACTCTGCTGTGTCCTTGAGCAAGACACTTAACCCTCATTGTTCACCGTTGCTTTGTCTACGGTCTACTGTATAGCATGTAAGTCGCTTTGGATAAAAGCGTCAGCTAAATGAAATGTAATTGTGGAGGCAGGGGCGCGGTTTAGCGCACCTGCGACAGAAGAGAGAGGAGCGCGCTCATTGGGATCAGCTGCAGTTCGTTAGAGCTGCGGCTGAGACCAATGAGCGCGCTCGAGCAGGGCTATTTTAAGCCCGGCAGGGAGAGCAGTCGGGGGTGGTGTCATGCTGAGAGTGCGACAGTGTTGTGTGGCAGAAATAAAGGCATGTTGGAACCCGTGAGAGATGTGTTGTCCGTGTGGGTGCTTCCCTCAACCGCTACAGTGGAGCCCAACGTGGGGCCTGACAGGACCCCGGAGGCGGTGATGGGGAAGCCGGCGCCGTACCGCACGCGTGACGAGTGGCGAGAGTACTTCGAGCGGCGGGCGGCGGAGCACACGGCAGCCGAACGAGACCGAATGGTGGGCGCCGTGGGGGCGCTTGGGCCGGAGCAGGTCCCGGAGGGGCGGCGGGCGAGAGCCCGGAAAAACCGCGGAAGCGGGGCGGCTGCGACGGCGGAGGACTACGGCGCCGGGGGAGGGGCGGAGGAGCCGCCCTGGGAGCCGGTGATCCGACACCGGCCGGCACCGCGGAAGGCAACGGGGGCGCAGACAGACCGGGTGCTCCGGAAGGAGAAGGGCGCCCAGACTGGCCCGGGAGCGCGGCGTGAGGCGGCGACTCAGACCGACGACGCAGCCGAGCGGCAGGCCCAACCGACGCGGAGGGACGCGGCGGTGGGCGCCGATGAACAGACCCGGGCCGAGGGAGCCACCCAGACCGACGACGCGGCCGAGTGGCCGGCCCCACGGACCCGGAGGGAAGCGGCGGTGAGTACCGAGAAGACCCCCCGGGCCGAGGCGGAGGCGCAACCGGAGCCGTCAGAGCCGCCACCGGCGCGCCGGAAGGCGCCGGCCCAGGCGGACACCAAAGACCCGGACCCGCCGACCAACAAGGCGGGGCCGTGGAGAGCACCAGGGCGGCGACGGCGGAGGCGGCGACCGACACCAGGGCCCGAGAACTGGGGCCCGATGTGGCCGCCGACAAGCGCCTGGGAGCGCCGCGACCCCTGGCCGGAGTCGCCGCGGCGGACCCCGGTACGGGCATGCTGGACGTGCGGCCAGCCGGGGCACGTCCAGCTCAACTGCCCCGTCATGGAGGTGGACCTGGCGGCGCGGGCCGGCGACTATCCGGCTCCGTCCTGGTGGTGGAAGAGGAGACGGAGTCAGCCGCGACCGCAGGAGCCACGGCCGAGATGGCCGGACCGGCGGGGCAGACCGGCCGGACTCCTTCGACGGGAGGAGGAGGAGCGACGAGGATGGCGGGTCGCTTGGAGCGGCCGGACCCTAGACCTGCGCCGGGAGCTAGAGAGGTGGCAGAGCCGGCTCCGCTACGCCAGGGAGGACCGGCGGCGGAACCGGCGGACCATAAGGCAGCTGGGCCGGAGGCTGGAGGAGGAGCGGGTGGCTCGGAGCCGAGCGGAGGCTCAGCTGGCCGGGGAGTGGACCGGGGAGCAGGACTGTAATTCGGGGCTCGCCGGTCTATTCTTTCCCTAACCCTCTCTCTCTTGTGTTGCAGGTGTTGCGGCGGGCGGCGGGCGAGGGCTGTTTTGGCCCGGGGAAGGAGACGAGACCTCCCGGGCGCCGGGTCGCACGCCGCCCGGACCGCGTCCCGCTCCACCGACCCACCGGGAGGGATGTCAGCGCCCGGGCCACCCGTTGACATCGGGCCAAGACTTCGGCGACCTCACGGTGGTCCATGGGTCGGGGACGCGGATGGCCGGGGCTGACTTCCTCTCCCGCTCCGAGGGGGGGGGGGGGGGGGGGGGAGTTGGCTAGGCCGGCGGCTCCCCGGCCTAGGTCGGGCGGTGGGGGTGTGTGGAGGCAGGGGCGCGGTTTAGCGCACCTGCGACAGAAGAGAGAGGAGCGCGCTCATTGGGATCAGCTGCAGTTCGTTAGAGCTGCGGCTGAGACCAATGAGCGCGCTCGAGCAGGGCTATTTTAAGCCCGGCAGGGAGAGCAGTCGGGGGTGGTGTCATGCTGAGAGTGCGACAGTGTTGTGTGGCAGAAATAAAGGCATGTTGGAACCCGTGAGAGATGTGTTGTCCGTGTGGGTGCTTCCCTCAACCGCTACAGTAATGTAATGTAATGTAATGTGTCCCCACATGGCCCCATAAACACACACACACACACACCCCGAGGGTTTTATCGAGCGGTGTAACAGGATTTATTGATTATGAGGCAAATACATGGAAATACAGTAAAAGAGGAATCGAACGTTCACATTATCATGAAAGAAGAACCGACGTGAACACAAGGCCGAGCATTCACAATCTAAACGGATGATTAGGAACTAGAATGTCTATATTATTATTATTAGTTTGTTCATGTTATATGATCAGAGCTATGAGATATATCCCTCATCTCTGGTGGGGACGAGTCCGCCTACAGGTGGGAGACTGACCACCTGGTGACCTGGTGCAGCCAAAACAACCTGGAGCTCAACGCTCTGAAGACAGTGGAGATGGTTGTGGACTTCAGAAAGATCTCAGCCCCACCAGCCCCTCTCACCCTGTGTGACTCCCCCGTCAAAGCTGTGGAGTCCTTCCGCTTCCTGGGCTCCATCATTACCCAGGACCTCAAGTGGGAACTAAACATCAGCTCCATCTCCAAGAAGGCGCAGCAGAGGATGTTCTTCCTGAGGCAGCTGAGGAAACTCAACCTGCCAAAGACAATGATGGTGCACTTCTACACTGCCATCATCGAGTCCATCCTCTGCTCCTCCATCACCGTCTGGTACGCTGCAGCCACTGCCAAGGACAAGGCCAGGCTGCAGCGCATCATTCGCTCTGCCGAGAGGGTGATTGGCCGCAATCTGCCGTCCCTCCAGGACTTGTTTGCTTCAAGGACCCTGAAGGAGAGGAAGATTGTAGCTGATCCCTCTCACCCTGGACACAAACTGTTGGTGTCCCTCCCCTCTGGCAGGAGGATGCGGTCCATCAGGACCAAGACCTCACGCCACAAAAACAGTTTCTTCCCGTCTGCTGTCGGGCTCATCAACAGAGCCCGGGTCCCCCTAACAGAGCCCGGGTCCCCCACTGACTCTAATGACTCTGTCACCCCCAGACAATTCCCACCGGACACTCCCCTGCACATAGCCTTATACTTGAATACACTTGCCACTTTCACACAACACTTACACTCATGCACATTCCATGCACTTTATCTTATTTTTGGTATTTTGATATGCTGCTCTTTCAATGTAAATATTCATTCATCCATTCATCCTCATTTATTGCACTGAGTTTACTGTTAAATGTGTATTGTTAAATGTTAAATGTATGCACCTTCCCGCCAGGACAAATTCCTTGTATGTGTAAGCATACATGGCAATAAATGGTTCTGATTCTGATTCTGATTATGATTATACTCAGCCTAACCCCCAGTTGCTCCCCGGGTGCTTCACGAGGCTGCCCACTGCTCCTTAAAGGATGGGTCAAATGCAGAGGATAAATTTCCCCACTGTGGGACTAAGTGTGGGACTAATAAAGGGGTTTCTTCTTCTTCTTCTTCTTCTTCTTCTTCTTCTTCTTCTTCTTCTTCTTCTTCTTCTTCTTCTTCTTCTTCTTCTTCTTCAACAAACCAACTCACAGGCTGAAGTCCATGTGATCGGCTGAAAGGAGGAGGAAGGAGGAGGAGGGTAAAGAAGCAATCAGCTGGACAGCAGCTCTGGGACATCTGGGAAAGTGCGAGAGGCTGATTTGATGAAACAACTTCCTCACGAAGACAGAGCGGCTCACAGAGAATAAGAAGCTGAGAGTTCCAGCAGATCGGGTGGAACTTCAACTGACCTCCTAGTCCTCATCCAGTCTTCTAGTCCTCTTTTAGTCGTCCTAGTCCTCATCCAGACCTCTTTTAGTCCTCCTAGTCCTCTTCTAGTCCTCATCCAGTCTTCCAGTTCTCTTTTAGTCGTCCTAGTCCTCATCCAGTCCTCTTTTAGTCCTCCTAGTCCTCTTCTAGTCCTCATCCAGTCTTCTAGTCCTCTTTTAGTCATCCTAGTCCTCATCCAGTCCTCTTTTAGTCCTCCTAGTCCTCTTCTAGTCCTCATCCAGTCTTCTAGTCCTCTTTTAGTCATCCTAGTCCTCATCCAGTCCTCTTTTAGTCCTCCTAGTCCTCTTCTAGTCCTCATCCAGTCTTCTAGTCCTCTTCTAGTCATCCTAGTCCTCATTCAGTCCTCTTCTAGTCCTCATCCAGTCTTCTAGTCCTCTTCTAGTCTATCAGATCGATATATATATATATATATAACCAGCGTCAGCACTAACATGAGCTGTGATTGGTCAGTGGACCAGCGTCAGCACTACAGGAGTCAGTCTACAGGGGTCAGTCTACAGGAGTCAGTCTACAGGGGTCAGTCTACAGGAGTCAGTCTACAGGGGTCAGTCTACAGGGGTCAGCACTACAGGAGTCAGTCTACAGGAGTCAGTCTACAGGGGTCAGTCTACAGGGGTCAGTCTACAGGAGTCAGTCTACAGGGGTCAGTCTACAGGAGTCAGTCTACAGGAGTCAGTCTACAGGGGTCAGTCTACAGGGGTCAGTCTACAGGGGTCAGTCTACAGGGGTCAGTCTACAGGGGTCAGTCTACAGGGGTCACTACACTGAGAAGGGAAGGCGTTCATTGGCTGAAAGACCTTCCTCCATGACGGCGTACTGGGCTCCTAACATGAGCTTCAGTTCCAACGAGCGTGTCACTGAACAATTTGACCCGAGCGTCAGCTCATTTCTTTACTCGTATATCATGTTGAAGTCCTAAGAGCATAAATGATCTCTTTCTAAGAAGCAGTCCTCGAGGTTCCCGTCTCCGTGATGGAGCTCGCTCCCGGGAGGCGGGTGTCTGTGCAGCAGGACGTCCTGACCAATGAGAAGGCCCGCAGTAGGCTTCTTGTTGGGTCCATTACAAAAACAAGGTGTTTTATCATGCAGCGCCCGGCAGCAGAGCTCCAGGAAGCTGCCGGCTGCCTGTGACAACACGGTAACTCACCGTGGACAGGCCGAGACGATTTATCTGCTCCGCAAACGCGTTCGGAGCCGAGGACGAGGCCGAGTGTGCGTCTGCTGAAGGACCTCAAAGAACCTGCAGCTCTGCTGACGTCACTGCCAAGGAGCTCTGTGACCTCCACAGCACTGCCTCCTCTCACACTGCTTATGAGACAGCAGAGAAGGTAAAGACATTAAACACCCAGCCAACAAAGTCTGGCAGGGTCACACTACTTCCTCTTTGGCTCCTCCCAGAATAGCGCTGTAACCCGCACGGCCACCAGAGAAGGTAAACGCAGGTCGCTACTTGCTGCTTTTCTTGTCCGTGAAGTTTCTCGTTACTCCAAATATATTAAGGATCGAAGGCAAAGCCGGAGTGAGCAGTGAAGCAACAAACGGTGGCGGCCGCCGTTAGCACCTTCACCTGGATGCTTTGCCGGGGTCGCAGTGGGCCAGAAGCTCGGCCTTTACAGGAAATGAAAGACTCGTTTAGGCAAAGCAGTGACTGCCCTATATTCACACTGGGGAAGAGTTTACTTCCTGAAACTTCAAATGTGTGTCCGCTATGAACAGAAGAGATTTAACAGGAAATGACAACCGACCTTTTGGTTTAAGGTCAGCACCCGAACCCCTCGACACCCTTTCACTTTCTGATGCTTGTTCAGAGCTCGGTGTCTCCATGACAACCAATCAGAGCCAGAAGCCACTGAGGAGCTTCATGAGGATCTTCCACATCAAGATATTGGCTTTACTTTGAAACTATAAAAACACCATCAGTCATTTTCAGGTGAATGTTTTTTTTGTCTTCAAATGGTGGAAACTTTAGCAGGGAGTCTCCTCCCCCCGTCTGGGTATCTGGGATCCACCGGCTGAGGGTCTGCGTGACCTGGAGGAGCTTCAGGTCCGTCAGCAGGACTTCAACGAGTCGGGGAGGGTTCCTCCAGAGAGGGTTCCTCCAGGAACGGTTTCTCCAGGGAGAAACATCTGACATCACATCCTGGCATCCCCTGTTGAAGGTGCCAGTTTATCCCTCTAATGGCAAGGCACATGTGCTGGGTTTACTTCCTGTTTGGGCCGATGGAGAGGGTTCAGATCCCAGTTCCCCTGTGTAGTGGAAGCAAGGCACTAGACCTGTCCGAGGTCGGTGGTTCGAGTCTGATTTATCTGATCCTACATGCTCGGTATCCACTGCAGAGGCGTTTAAGTTCCAGCTGGGATAAATCAAGCGCACCTCCAGTAGTCAGAACGTTGAAGCCACATTTAGCTGGATGCTCTGCAGCAGAAGACATGACAGATACATGGAGCGGTTCACACACACACACACACACACACACACAAAGCTACTCGCTGAACGTTTGTTTTGAAGTGATGGGTTAATTAAAAGAAGTCAGTGTTAATATGAACAGCGGTCTCCTGAGTCAGAGTCCTCAGTCAGCCAGGAACATAAACAGCAGAGAACAGACTGACGGAAACACAAACACACACACACACACACACACACAC
The DNA here is from genome assembly GCA_023566465.1 of Cottus gobio. Taxonomy (NCBI): domain Eukaryota; kingdom Metazoa; phylum Chordata; class Actinopteri; order Perciformes; family Cottidae; genus Cottus; species Cottus gobio. The sequence goes on along the minus strand of CM042227.1, from coordinate 678,510 downwards.
ACACACACACACACCAGATGGAGGTGTCAACCGGCCACTGATGAAAACAAATGGGAGTCATCGGTAGGAGGCGGGGCTAATGGTGTTCTCACAGCTGATTGGATTAGAGGCCGACAACAAGCCTCTAATCAAGAAGTTTGTTTATATTTCAGAGACAGAAAGTTATGTGATTTGTTTAATTTGCTGCTGCACGCACACACACACACGTGCAAAATATTAAATAGATATTAAATACCTATTTAATATCTATTAAATATCCATTTACTATCTATTGGCTGTCAGGCTGACCTGGGGATCAGAGAAGACTTCCTGGATGCTGTTGATTGGTCCAACTGGAACGCCGGAGCCCTCAAACCTCCTCAGCCAATCAGCTGTCTTCTCCTGCAGAAACCTGCAGAGAGAAATAAATGATCCCTATATATTAATAACATAGTAATACATAGTTTAATAAATGAAATGATAAAGCTTATTATTATCATTACTATAATACTATTATGATTGTTATTATTAGAATCTTCCTGTAAGACAGAGAATTGCATTTAAAGTCCTTCTTCTTACATATAAAGCCTTAATTGGTAATGCACCATCATATCTTAGGGAGCTTATAGCACCATATTGTCCCACCAGAGAGCTGCGCTCAATGAATGCGGGGCTACTTGTGGTTCCTAGAGTCTTAAAAAGTAGGATGGGGGCCAGAGCCTTCAGTTATCAAGCTCCCTTTCTGTGGAACCAGCTTCCGCTTTCGGTTCGGGGGGCAGACACAGTCAACTCATTTAAGAGTAGACTTAAGACTTTTCTCTTTGACAATACGTATGGTTAGGGCTGGCTCAGCGGACCTAGGGTCCAGCACCTAGATATGCTGCCATAGGCTTAGACTGCTGGGGAACATTTTAGGATACAATGAGCTCCTCTCTCCTGGCCTCTCTCTCTCCTCCTCTTCCCTTCCTCAGGTGCTCCTGGGGTGCTCCTATGGACTTATGTTTCCGGGGAGCGCCTTGGGGAAACACCGAGGGATTTATATCTTCTTCTCCCTCTCATTTTTCTCCTCTCTATACTTCTAGATAAATTAATGAATGTCTCTTTAATGCTCATTACTAACTCTACTTCCTCTCGGGAGCCTCTGTGCTTCCTCTCCTCAAGCGTCCATGGATCGTGGTTGTCTGAAGCCGGTCCTGTTCCCTTCCATGGCGGCCCTGCTGATGCCCTTCATCTTTACCTCCGTCTGCTGTCGTGGATCATAGTCATCTGGGTCGTGGCCATGCCTACTACTCATGAATAATTTCTGTGACATCCATTGAATGTGCTGTAACTCTGTTATGCTGATTCTGTACACATGACATCTATTGCTTCTGTCCATCCGGGGGGAGGGATCCTCCTCTGTTGCTCTCCCTCAGGTTTCTTCCCCTTGTTTTCTAGAGGGAGTTTTTCCTGATCCGATGTGAGGTTCCGGGACAGGGATGTCGTATGTGTACAGATTGTAAAGCCCTTAGAGGCAAATTTGTATTTGTGATTTTGGGCTATACAAAATAAACTGAATTGAATTGAATAGAATAGCTAGACAGTGTGTGCGTACCTCTGGGACAGTGTGTGCGTACCTCTGGGACAGTGTGTGCGTACCTCTGACAGTGTGTGCGTACCTCTGACAGTGTGTGCGTACCTCTGACAGTGTGTGCGTACCTCTGACAGTGTGTGCGTACCTCTGACAGTGTGTGCGTACCTCTGGGACAGTGTGTGCGTACCTCTGGGACAGTGTGTGCGTACCTCTGACAGTGTGTGCGTACCTCTGGGACAGTGTGTGCGTACCTCTGGGACAGTGTGTGCGTACCTCTGACAGTGTGTGCGTACCTCTGACAGTGTGTGCGTACCTCTGGGACAGTGTGTGCGTACCTCTGGGACAGTGTGTGCGTACCTCTGGGACAGTGTGTGCGTACCTCTGACAGTGTGTGCGTACCTCTGGGACAGTGTGTGCGTACCTCTGACAGTGTGTGCGTACCTCTGACAGTGTGTGCGTACCTCTGACAGTGTGTGCGTACCTCTGGGACAGTGTGTGCGTACCTCTGGGACAGTGTGTGCGTACCTCTGGGACAGTGTGTGCGTACCTCTGGGACAGTGTGTGCAGCAGTGGTTTGCGGTTCTGGACCCTCAGCTCGTTGGTCTTGTACTCCGGTCGGTCTGTGATCTCCAGCAGCTGCAGAACCTGTAAACATACTCATTAATATATAATATCAATTAATATTAATATAAAATCAATTACAAAACATCCTGTTCGTCTATTGATTTTAAATTGAGAAACATAAACATGAGTATCAAATACACTAATGGATTTTATATTTAAGTACTTCATGCATCGCTGTATGTACATATTAATATCTGCAAGCATGTGTACTTGTTCATGTGTACATTTAAAATGACGTAAACACTCACATGGCAGACTTTGACAAACTGCTTGTCGTTGCCTGCAGCCACGACGATGTGTCCGTCTTTGGTTGTGAAGCCCTGAAACACAGAGGAGGGGGTTCAGGAAACACTTCCAGGAAACGTCATCTCTAAGGAGGAAACACTTTCTTAATATTCCATCTCTAAGAGGAGGAAACACTTCCTTGATATCCCACAAGATGGGTGAATGAAGTGATACAAGTCTTACGTTTCATTTGAATACAGAAGACTTGAGTTTGACTACTTTAATGAAAATGTATTAACAGCATGTGAGACAATAAGAACCACGACATGCATCACATGCCCTGCTGTACTTTATATATTCTATTATTGATATGAAATCTGATTCCTCCTCCTCCCTCACAATTGCTTGTAATAAAAACTTGTCGCCACATGAAAGGAGGACAAGAGCGGCTGTCATGCAACACACACACACACACACACACACACACACACACACACAGACCAGTAACCCTCCAGTCACACTGCTCAGCTCTCTTTCATCCCCGGCCCCAGGGGGTTGTGGGTAACGCAGTCCACCGGGGACTACGAGGGAACGTCCACAAAACCCCAAAACAGACCCGGAGAGGCTCGGCGGTCTGGACCCGACAACTCAGCGCTTCACGTCTACGTCTCTGCACCTCCTCCCTCAGGGAGCACCTCCTCTCAGGGAGTACCTCCCTCAGGGATCAGTACCTCCCTCAGGGATCAGCACCTCCTCTCGTGGATCTGCAACGTTCCGCTCGTGGTTCTTACTGACTGTGTGTTTGGAGGAGGCTGGTGATGAAGATGAAGGAGATGATAAAGGTCACACGGACTAACTAAAGGTGGTTAATACTGAAACCAGTCCGTGGTTCTTCTTCTGCTCTTTATTACAGACACGGAAACGCCAAAAACTCTCTGCTTTCATCTCCGGAGCACGGCATTGTGGGTAAGGGCGGCTCACACGAGGATTAGATTTGAGCGGCGGACCAAGCGACTACACGAACAGAGCCGAGCGATCATGGTCACGTTAGCTCGGCCGCTAACAGGAAGCAGGCGGCTAACGGAGAGCAGGAAGAGCCTCCTTCTGGTTCAGCTCGGTACTGCACCTCAGAGGTACATGTACTGCGTCTCAGAGGTACATGTACTGCACCTCAGAGGTACATGTACTGCGTCTCAGAGGTACATGTACTGCGCCTCAGAGGTACATGTACTGCGCCTCAGAGGTACATGTACTGCGTCTCAGAGGTACATGTACTGCGCCTCAGAGGTACATGTACTGCGCCTCAGAGGTACATGTACTGCGCCTCAGAGGTACATGTACTGCGTCTCAGAGGTACATGTACTGCGTCTCAGAGGTACATGTACTGCGCCTCAGAGGTACATGTACTGCGTCTCAGAGGTACATGTACTGCGTCTCAGAGGTACATGTACTGCGCCTCAGAGGTACATGTACTGCGCCTCAGAGGTACATGTAGTACTACTACATGAGTACCTGGTAGGGTACGATGCTCTCGTGGGCCGTCCCCCAACGTCTCGCCTCCTGACCTGAGTTCAGGTAGTTAGCAGCAATGTGGCTGAGACAGGAAACCTGAGAGAGAGAGAGAGAGAGAGAGAGAGAGAGAGAGAGAGGGAGGGAGGGAGAGAGAGAGGGAGGGAGGGAGGGAGGGAGAGAGAGAGAGAGAGAGAGAGGGGGGGAGAGAGGGGGAGGGAGGGAGGGAGGAAGGGAGAGAGAGAGAGAGAGGGGGGGAGAGAGGGGGAGAGAGAGGGAGGGAGGGAGAGAAAGAGAGAGGGAGAGAGGGAGGAAGGGAGGGAGAGAGGGAGGGAGAGAGAGGGGGGGAGAGGGCGAGAGAGAGAGGGAAGGAGGGAGGGAGGGATGGAGGGGGGGAGGGAGAGGGAGGGAGAGAGGGGGGGGGAGAGGGGGAGAGAGAGAGAGAGAGAGAGGGGGATAGAGAGAGGAGCGGAGGGAGAGGGAGAGGGAGAGAGAGAGAGAGACATTAAAGCAGATATATCGTAATTCCTGGTGAACGGATCATGCCGGAGTCTCGTTCTGGGATCCCCATCCTCAAGAGTCTAAAACCTCACCAACACCTCCTCCTGACAACACCTCCTCACCAACACCTCCTCCTCACCAACACCTCCTCACCAACACCTCTTCCTGACAACACCTCCTCACCAACACCTCCTTACCAACATCTCCTCACCAACACCTCCTCCTCACCAACACCTCCTTACCAACACCTCCTCACCAACACCTCCTCCTGACAACACCTCCTCAACAACACCTCCTCACCAACACCTCCTCCTGACAACACCTCCTCACCAACACCTCCTCCTGACAACACCTCCTCCTCACCAACACCTCCTTACCAACACCTCAACAACACTTCCTTACCAACACGTCCTCCTCACAACACCTCCTCCTGACAACACCTCCTCCTCCTCCTCCTCACCAACACCTCCTTACCAACACCTCCTCACCAACACCTCCTCCTGACAACACCTCCTCACCAACACCTCCTGACAACACCTCCTCACCAACACCTCCTTACCAACACCTCCTCACGAACACCTCCTCCTGACAACACCTCCTCCTCACCAACACCTCCTCCTGACAACACCTCCTCACCAACACCTCCTTACCAACACCTCCTCACCAACACCTCCTCCTCACCAACACCTCCTCACCAACACCACCTCCTCACCAACACCTCCTTACCAACACCTCCTCACCAACACATCCTCACCAACACCTCCTCCTGACAACACCTCCTCACCAACACCTCACCAACACCTCCTTACCAACACCTCCTCCTGACAACACCTCCTCACCAACACCTCCTCCTCACCAACACCTCACCAACACCTCCTTACAACACCTCCTCACCAACACCTCCTCCTCACCAACACCTCTTCCTGACAACACCTCCTCACCAACACCTCCTTACCAACATCTCCTCACCAACACCTCCTCCTCACCAACACCTCCTTACCAACACCTCCTCCTGAAAACACCTCCTCACCAACACCTCCTCCTGACAACACCTCCTCAACAACACCTCCTCACCAACACCTCCTCCTGACAACACCTCCTCACCAACACCTCCTCCTGACAACACCTCCTCCTCACCAACACCTCCTTACCAACACCTCAACAACACTTCCTTACCAACACCTCCTCCTGACAACACCTCCTCCTCCTCCTCCTCCTCACCAACACCTCCTCACCAACACCTCGTCCTCACCAACACCTCCTCCTGACAACACCTCCTGACAACACCTCCTCACCAACACCTCCTTACCAACACCTCCTCACCAACACCTCCTCCTCACCAACACCTCCTCCTGACAACACCTCCTCCTCACCAACACCTCCTCCTGACAACACCTCCTCACCAACACCTCCTTACCAACACCTCCTCACCAACACCTCACCAACACCTCCTCACCAACACCTCCTCCTCACCAACACCACCTCCTCACCAACACCTCCTTACCAACACCTCCTCACCAACACATCCTCACCAACACCTCCTCCTGACAACACCTCCTCACCAACACCTCACCAACACCTCCTCCTCACCAACACCGCCTTACCAACACCGCCTTACCAACACCTCCTCACCAACACCTCCTCACCAACACCTCCTCCTCACCAACACCTCCTCACCCACACCTCCTCACCCACACCTCCTCCTGACAACACCTCCTCACCACCTCATGAGGTCACATAGAGGACCAGGACTACACTGAGGTCACATAGAGGACCAGGACTACACTGAGGTCACATAGAGGACCAGGACTACACTGAGGTCACATAGAGGACCAGGATTACACTGAGGTCACATAGAGGATCAGGACTACACTGAGGTCACATAGAGGACCAGGACTACACTGAGGTCACATAGAGGATCAGGACTAAACAGAGGTCTATAGAGGACCAGGACTACACTGAGGTCACATAGAGGATCAGGACTAAACAGAGGTCTATAGAGGACCAGGACTACACTGAGGTCACATAGATGATCAGGACTACACTGAAGTCTATAGAGAACCAGGACTACACTGAGGTCTACAGAATACCAGGACTACACTGAGGTCTATAGAGGACCAGGACTACACAGACTGGTCCAGGACCAGGTAAAGGATCCTCCCTGTCACTTCAAAGTAAAGGAGAACCCGTGGCCTAGCGATGTACTCCATGTTTTCTTTGACCAGACAAGAGGCTTCAGGGAAGAAGACCATCTTCCTCTCGGCCTCTTGGGGAACCATATTCAACTGAATGGACTGAAACAGTTCCTCCTCTTCAAAGGGTTTTTCTGGACCCTTTCCTCAACAAAACCACAACCGTTTAGAGACGCTTCAAGCTGAACTTGACTCATGACTTGTCAGCCTTTGGTGTGGAGCTCCTCCGATGCTTACAGCTGATCCAGGACCAGCAGGTGGTGAACTCTGATTGGTTTGTAATGGGTTCCTCTGACAGCCAAAATCAAACTCAGCTGAGACCCGTCCACATGGACTCAGCCCCTCTGTGAGCTCCCATTGTTCATCATCTGCGGGTGCCTGTGGTCGCGGCACTTCACACGGGAATGCACCATGGGATACGGGGGGAGTGGTGGATTGTGGGTATTTTATGTGTAGCAGCCCTGGGAGTCGACCACAGAGATCGAGACCTCGCAGCCTCAAAAGAACAATTACAGCCTTCGTTTCACTTTTTGGGTTCGTGTTGAGTTTTATACGCCCGTTTATCTCTATGTATATATATATATACAGTACTGTGCAAAAGTTTTAGGCAGGTGTGAAAAAATGCTGTAAACTAAGAATGCTTTCAAAAATAGAAGTGCTAACAGTTTAATTTCATTAATTAACAAAATGCAAAGTGAGCAAACAAAAGAAAAATCTAAATCAATTGATGAAATTAAAATGTTAGCACTTCTATTTTTGAAAGCATTCTTAGTTTACAGCATTTTTTCACACCTGCCTAAAACTTTTGCACAGTACTGTATATATATATATATATGTGTGTGTGTGTATATATATATATATATATATATATATATATATACACACACACACACACGCACATCCATCTGCATCTTTATACAACATCAGAAAACAGACTTTGTGTGGATGTTGTAAAATTCTTTAGATTTCTAACATCTTTTTGTAAATATTTACATCTCCACACTTCATCCCACTGATGTCAGAAATAAATAAATAAATAAATATCTGCCCTGAAAAAGGTCAAAACCTCCATGAAGTAAAAACAGGACTTTAATATGCATTTCACTCTCTGGAGGACCATTACGCTGTGAAATGGTTGGAAAGCGGTGAAAAATTAGAAGGTATAGAACATAAAACATGTTTTTAAAAGCAACACTGTCAAACAAGCAGCACGTCTGACACAACAAATCAAACGCACCCTGGGTGACTCGGATACTTCAGAGTCCAGGACGGCTTCGGGTTTACGGATCGTCTGGTTTGTTTAAATATGACGACGTGTTTAAACTAGTCAGACTCTCTGTTTAGATAACACACACACACACACACAGAGACACACACACACACACAGACAGAGACACACACACACACACACACACACACACACACACACAGACACACACACAGACAGAGACACACACACACACACACAGAGACACACACACACACACAGAGACACACACACACACACACAGACAGAGACACACACACACACAGACAGAGACACACACACACACACACACACAGAGACACACACACAAACACACACTCACTCTTACCTGTGCAGACAGCAGGTTGCAGTCGATGTGCGCTCCCCTCCCCGTCCTATGTCTCTGCAGCAGGGCGGCCATGACGGCTCCGTGTGCGTAAAGCCCCGTCGCCAGGTCGGTCATGGCGACGCCCGGACGCACCGGCTCACCGCCCTGCCACCAGAAGCATTGCATCATGGGAGGGTGACAGAGGAGAGCTGTGAGCAGCTCACATTATTATCATGAGGTGGTAGTTATGATGTATCTCGCCTCATCCTGCTAAATGTCACTCCCTCTCTAGTCACTTCGTCTCTAGATTAACTTCCTCTCTAAAGGACTTCCTCTCTAGAGGACTTTGTCTCTAGTCACGTCCTCTCTAGAGTCACTTCCTCTCAAGAGGACTTCCTCTCCAGTCACTTCTTTTCTAGATTCAGTTCCTCTCTAGTCATTTGCTCTCTATAGGACTTCCTCTCTAGAGGACTTCCTCTCTAGTCACATCATCTCTATTCAAGGCAGGCCACTCAACAGAGACTGCCCTCCTTGCTGTCTCAGAGCAGCTTCACACTGCGAGAGAAGCCTCTCTCTCCTCTGTCCTTATCCTTCTGGACCTTTCTGCTGCCTTTGACACAGTGAACCACCAGATCCTCATCTCCTCCCTCCAGGACCTGGGTATCTCAGGCACTGCACTCTCCCTCCTCTCATCCTACCTCAGCGATCGCACCTACCGGGTAACCTGGAGAGGATCTGTGTCTGAGCCTTGTCCTCTCACTACTGGGGTCCCTCAAGGCTCCGTCCTGGGTCCTCTCACTACTGGGGTCCCTCAAGGCTCCGTCCTGGGTCCTCTCACTACTGGGGTCCCTCAGGGCTCGGTCCTCGGTCCTCTCCTCTTCTCCCTGTACACCAACTCTCTTGGCTCCGTCATTCGCTCGCATGGCTTTTCCTACCATAGCTATGCTGACGACACCCAACTGATCCTCTCGTTTCCCAAATCGGAAACACAGATAGCAGCACGAATCTCTGCTTGTCTGACTGACATCTCACAATGGATGTCCGCACATCACCTGAAGATTAACCCCGACAAGACGGAATTACTTCTCCTTCCAGGAAAAGTCTCCCCCACTCACGACCTGACGATTACTTTCAACAACTCAGTCTTGGCCCCGACCCCGACTGCCAGGAACCTCGGTGTGACCCTGGACAGTCAACTCTCCCTGACTGCCAACATTACCACAACAACTCGTTCCTGTAGATTCATGCTGCACAACATCAGGAGAATACGTCCACTTCTCACCCAGAAGGCGGCACAGGTTCTCGTCCAGGCTCTGGTCATCTCACGTCTAGACTACTGTAACTCCCTCCTGGCGGGTCTACCTGCTGGTGCCATCCGACCTTTGCAGCTCATCCAGAATGCAGCAGCTCGACTGGTCTTTAACCTGAAATTCACCCACACTACTCCGCTCCTCCGCGACCTTCACTGGTTACCGGTGGCCGCCCACATCCACTTCAAAACATTGGTACTGGCGTACCGTGCTACGAACAGATCTGGTCCAGTCTACATCCAGGACATGGTAAAACCTTACACCCCAACTCGTGCGCTCCGCTCGGCTTCTGCCAATCGCCTTGTAGCTCCGTCACTGAGAGCTAAACACTCCACAAAGTCTCGACTGTTCTCTGTCCTGGCTCCTCGATGGTGGAATGAGCTCCCCATTGATATCAGAACATCAGAAAGTCTCTACATCTTCCGTCAGAACTAAAAACACATCTTTTCTGACTATATCTTGAATAAAGGATGTAGCACTATAGTAGCACTGAAATGGCTCTTACTGATAGCACTTTGTAGTTGAACTTTATTGATGAAATTGTACCTTCTTGATTCTTGTTGTTCTGATTCTTGTTTGTAACCGTAGAATGCACTTATTGTAAGTCGCTTTGGATAAAAGCATCAGCTAAATGACATGTAATGTAATGTAAATCTCTAGAGTTACTTCCTCTCTAGAGGACTTCCTTTCTAGATTCACTTCCTCTCTAGTCACTTCCTCTCTAGAGGACTTCCTCTCTAGTCACTTCCTCTCTATAGGACCAGAGCTCACCACACAGGACCAGAGCTCACCATACCGGACCAGACCTCACCACACCGGACCAGACCTCACCACACCGGACCAGACCTCACCTCACCTCACAGGACCAGACCTCACCTCACCACACCGGACCAGACCCCACCATACCGACCAGACCTCACCACACAGGACCAGACCTCACCACACAGGACCAGACCTCACCACACAGGACCAGACCTCACCAAACCGGACCAGACCAGACCTCACCACACCGGACCAGACCTCACCTCACCACACCGGACCAGACCTCACCACACAGGACCAGACCACACCGGACCAGACCTCACCACACCGGACCAGACCTCACCAAACCGGACCAGACCTCACCTCACCTCACCAGACCTCACATTGTGATTTAAGAGAAGAGGAGAATGGACTCTGACCTCCGGCCCCGTGATGTGCATCATCCCCGACACGGCAGAGGCGATGGAGTCGTAGCCTGGACTCTGAGCCTGAGGACCAGTCTGTCCGTAGCCTGAACACACACAGACGGAGATAAATATATATATATATATATAGATGACCAAAGCCTCTGCATATATAACACATAACATACACATGTATTACTATATATAGCATACGTACCGGAGATGGAGCAGTAGATGAGCTTTGGGTTCATTCTGCAGAGCTCCTCGGACCCTAGACCCAACTGGTGCAGCTTCCCGGGAAGGAAGTTCTCCACCAGCACGTCACACACTCCTGCCAGCTGACACGCGCGCACACACACACACACACACACACACACACACACACACACACACACACACACACACACACACACACACACACACACACACACACACACACACACACACACACATTAATATTTATGATCAATAATCAGACTCATTAGTTTCACAGTTTCATGTGACATAAACAGTCTTCATGTGAAACTGTTCTCGTCTGTTAGAAGAGCTTCTATTGAAGAGAAACACACATATACATATACATATATATATATATATAAAAATACCTCCTGGATGAGTCTGGCTCCTCTGGGGTGCTTCAGGTCCACACAGATGCTCTGAAAGCAGACGATCCGTCAGCTGTTTGTCCATAATCATTCCATTTGTTCATTATATATACCTTTGATGACATCATTAGCTCACCTGTTTGTTCCTGTTGACACTGAGGAAGTAGGCGCTCTCAGCACCGATGAACGGAGGACCCCAGGCTCTGGTGTCGTCACCAGCACCTGTTCAACACACTCCCACAGTCACTACCCACAATGCTTTGCTCACACACTCCCGAGGGACGAGGACGGCGTCTCACCGGGTCGCTCCACTTTGATGACCTCGGCTCCCAGATCCCCCAGAATCATGGTGGCGAAGGGGCCCGCCAGAACCCTGCGGACACGGAATGGTTGGGTTCAACTGTGAGCGCTGAACATTACGGCTGCACTCAAACGCACCGCTCACCTAGTCAAGTCCAACACTCTGACGCCCTCTAGTGGCCGGAGCTGTCCTCCTACACATAAATATCAGAATCAGAATCAGAACCATTTATTGCCATGTATATTTACACATACAAGGAATTTGTCCTGGCGGGAAGGTGCATACATTTAACATTTAACAATACACATTTAACAGTATATATTTATACACACATATATACACATACTGTACGACAAAATCTAAATAATATTGTAAATAAATATTGTGCTATTGTACTTACTGTACTACATCTCAGAGGTAACTATTGTACTTTTACTGTACTACCAATATGAGACATTGCTGTAGATTAAACAGCCAACCTGATATAAAAAAGAGTAGCTAAAATATTAAGACATTAAACAGGAACATGAATTAAGAAACGTGGTAGAAAATAAATAAAAAATCCTGATCTATCGATCCTTTAATTTTAACTACATTAATGTACTTTTACTTCAGTCAGGTTGTGAAGGACTTTTACTGCAGTAAAGGAAGGACTACTTCCTACACCACTTCCGTCATGAGATTTTCGGTGGCTTGCTTAAACGGAAGTAGTTGTACTTTGACCGGAAGCTGAGACAAGTTCATGCAGCCAGTGAGTGAGGTACATGAGAGTACCTGCGCGCGTGCGTGACAGCCGCCGTGCTCCCACCGGACATGTCACCGGGAGATTCCTCCGGAGCTGTGATGCGGAACCAGCCGGACAGAGAGCCGACAAACCGCGTCTCCACAGCGGGAACGACGCCGCCATCTTTCCACCCGTTGGCATCAAGCTGGCCTGCTCACCCATTGGTTGCCGGGAAGTGGAGAACGTCGCGCACCAATGAGAACACGCGCTTCAAAGCGGAGCCCCGCCTCTGTGCGGTATCTCGGCCAATCGGCGTTGACACAATAAATATATATATATATAACTTTATTCACAGACTCAAGGTCCAAAAACAAGAATCAAAAACAAAAACAGCACACACACAACAGATGAGGGGTACCAACAAACCCACAAACATAAATACATAAATGCAGACAACACTGACCACATATTACCTAAAGAAACATACAAAACATACAACACAAACATACATTCATACCTACATATAAACATACAAATACCTATGCAAATTAATTAAAACAAGTACAACTGCTTATTCCAGTGTTTCCAGAGTTGGAGGTGTATCTGGTGTCACTAAGTAAAGGATTAGTTAGGGCATTTAAAATGTTGTTCTTCGACACATGAATCTGTACATAAAATTCCTCAGTACAGCATGGAAGGTGGGAACATTACTCGTCACAAACAAATGGCTAGCACTAGTCCATCTTGGACACTTCAACAAGATTCTAAGTGCATCATTGTATGCCACCTTTATCTTATTTATCTTTGCTTTACTGTAGCTGCACCATAGGTGAGCTGTATACAGTGGAGTACAGTATGCTCTGAAGAGAGATGTTTTAACTTCTTCAGTACACATATGAAATTTGCGTGCCAGCATATTTGCTTGTCCATATAATTTACCACACTGGCGTTGTATATCATCATCGTCACAAAAGTCATCCCTGATAATGTGGCCCAAGTATTTTACTTTAGTAACTAAGTGTAGCTCTTGCCCTGCCAAGTAAAAAGAGGGAAAGCACAGCTTCCTGTCCTCATTAGTGCAGGCAATCATTACAACACTCTTTTTTGCATTAAATTTGATGTCAAACTGTAGTCCATAGTTTGAACAAACTCTAAGCAATTGCTGTAGGCCAGCACTATATGGAGACATAACAATTAAATCATCTGCATACATCAGATGATTAATACACGTATTACAGCAGTATTAATTACACCTTACAGCCAGTTTTGCACACATCTAATGTCATAGAGAGATCATCCATATACAAATTAAAAAGAACAGGTGACAATATTCCACCTTGTCTAACCCCATTGGTAACTGTGAAAGGAGCCGATGTTGTCTTCCCCCATCTAGCTTGCATAGTTTGATGGGAGTACCAATAATGCAAGATACGTATTAGGTATGGGGGGACCCCTCGCTCTTGTAATTTTATAAACAGTTTACCGTGATTAACACGGTCAAAAGCTTTAGAAGCATCAAGGAAACATAAAAACATTTTGAACCATGGCTTTTATACTTGGTAACAAGTTCTTTCAGTGCATATATACACAAATCTGTGCCATGTTTCTTTTTAAAACCAAATTGATTATCAGTGGTTGTTATATATTCTCGTAGTCTATCAAATAGAATTTGTTCAAACACTTTAGAGAGTATACTCGCTAGAGCAATTGGCCTAATAAAAAGACGACTGAAGGGAACGCGGCGTTGAAACGATTCAGATTTAAAATCTAAATCATTCTGACACAAAACAATCAACCAATGATTTATGTTTTATGAGTGGAGTATATGGATGACGTCAGCACCTTTCCAGCTGCAACATTATTATGACATAAATGTACCAAGTACTACGATAGGAATATCATATATATATATATATATATATATATATATATATCGTGAAGCTTCAATAACTTCATCACTGACTTCAACGATGCTCCTGATGTAGAGCAACAAGGTGTGATCTAACCTGAGAGGCCTACACATGTTGTTGTTGTTGTTGTTGTCAGTTTCTGCCGCCACAGAAAGCCAGAAGGAGCATCATAGAGCACTAACTTCTGTTAAGAACAGTTTCCCAGTTTTAAACGTGATGTTTTTAATAATCGATATCTTTGTATTAAAGATATATAAAGTGTATAAAGTATTATAAGTGTTTTCAGCTCATACATTCTAGGGTTTCATTACTTTGTATTTTGTTTGTTTGAAGCCTGAAAACACTGCATGAATAATGTGTTATTAATATTGTTATTATAAGAACACATTGTTGTTATTATCAACACCGAGCAGTTCAGACTTTGTTGGTTTGGACAGAAGGTGGTGCTGCATCAACAATGAGCCTCACACACACACACACACATACACACACACTCACACACATACAGACACACACACACGCATATATACACGCACACAGACACACGCACACTCACACAGACACACACATACAGACACACACACGTACATACACACACACACACACAGCAAAATCAGCAGACGCATCAGGATGAAGGGAAAGCGTCGAGGCAGCAGGAACCTTTTGAATCCTCGTCTTTTGTCCGCTCGTCCCCCGCGCCGTATATATTGGGGGGTCCAACTTTCTCTCTGTTACACTGTGCGTGTGCTCGACAACATCCGTGAGCTGAGATGTCGCAATACTCTGGAAAGGTGAGTCTGACCGAGGATGCCCGGGTACACCAGCGTGGTTCTGAGGGGAAATCCTGCTTTTATTTCTTCCCTATGTTCTCTAACCACCGGCTTCTTCCCTATGTTCTCTAACCACCGGCTTCTTCCCTATGTTCTCTAACCACCGGCTTCTTCCCTATGTTCTCTAACCACCGACTTCTTCCCTATGTTCTTTAACCACCGGCTTCTTCCCTATGTTCTCTAACCACCGGCTTCTTCCCTATGTTCTTTAACCACCGGCTTCTTCCCTATGTTCTCTAACCACCGGCTTCTTCATTATGTTCTCTAACCACCGGCTTCTTCCCTATGTTCTCTAACCACCGGCTTCTTCCCTATGTTCTCTAACCACCGGCTTCTTCCCTATGTTCTCTAACCACCGGCTTCTTCCCTATGTTCTTTAACCACCGGCTTCTTCCCTATGTTCTCTAACCACCGGCTTCTTCCCTATGTTCTCTAACCACCAGCTTCTTCATAATGTTCTCTAACCACCGGCTTCTTCCCTATGTTCTCTAACCACCGGCTTCTTCCCTATGTTCTCTAACCACCGGCTTCTTCCCTATGTTCTCTAACCACCAGCTTCTTCATAATGTTCTCTAACCACCGGCTTCTTCCCTATGTTCTCTAACCACTGGCTTCTTTACTATGTTTGACGACTTCAAAGTCTGAAGTTCACTTCAAAGAGCGACTTGTTCACGGCTCCGGCGGCCGCAGTGATGTCACGGCGTACCGGTGGCGTGCCGGTAGCGTGACATCACAGGACTGACGGTCGGTTGTCTCCTGCAGATCACCTTCTACGAGGGGAAATGCTTCACCGGCAGGAAGCTGGAGGTCCGAGGAGACTGCGATAACTTCCAGGACCGCGGCTTCATGAACCGGTGAGAACATGCGCCGTCAGTCCAGAGACCCGGACCACTCGGGTTGGACCCCCCAGCCAGTGTGTCAGGGAAATACACCTGGAACCGGAAGGTCGAGGCCGCCGGCCCCTAAATGGACTCGTGTGTTTTCAGGGTGAACTCCATCTGCGTGGAGAGCGGCGCCTGGATCTGCTACGACCACCCCGACTTCAAGGGCCAGCAGTACATCCTGGAGCACGGGGAGTACCCGGAGTTCCAGAGGTGGAACTCCCACAACGACCACATGGGGTCCTGCAAGCCCGTCCGCATGGTACACACCTCCGCTCATGCCTAGCCACCAAGTGATGGTCCATTTAGAGTCAGGTCCACCAACTCACCTGTGACTCCGCCCCCTTCTAACGGAGTTCTTGCACGTTTTCACCTTCAACCAATCAATATTATATATAATGGATGTATCAATTAAATATAATGAATGTATGATTTACCCCCCACAGCACGGGGAGCATTACCGCATGCAGATGTTCGAGGCCTGTAACTTCTCCGGTCAGTGTGTGGACGTCTGTGACGACTGCCCCTTCCTGCAGAACCGCGGCTTCTCCAAGAGCTGCATCAACTCCGTGAAGGTCTACGGAGACGGAGCGTGAGTAGAAGCCCCCGAGGTCGCGCTGACCTCTGCAGGTTCCACGCTGTGCACAGTGATTTGACCCGCTTCCTGTTCTGCCCCCAGCTGGGTGATGTACGAGGAGCCCAACTTCCGCGGCCGCATGTACGTGGTGGAGCGAGGAGACTACTGCAGCCACAACGAGTGGCAGGCGCAGAACCCCAACATCCAGTCCGTCCGCCGGGTCGTCAACTACTTCTAACTGGACCAAGAGAGGCCCCGCCCACCAGCCACACCCTGTGTGTACCCGATAAAGACCACGCCCACAAGCCACACCCTGAGTGTATGTGTGTGTGTAACCAATAAAGACCACGCCCACAAACCAGACCCTGTGTGTGTGTTTGTGTAACCAATAAAGACCACGCCCACAAACCAGACCCTGTGTGTGTGTAACCAATAAAGACCACGCCCACAAGCCAGACCCTGTGTGTATGTAACCAATAAAGACCACGCCCACACACCAGACCCTGTGTGTGTGTAACCAATAAAGACCACGCCCACAAGCCAGACCCTGTGTGTGTAACCAATAAAGACCACGCCCACAAGCCAGACCCTGAGTGTAACCAATAAAGACCACGCCCACACACCAGACCCTGTGTGTGTAACCAATAAAGACCACGCCCACAAGCCAGACCCTGAGTGTAACCAATAAAGACCACGCCCACACACCAGACCCTGTGTGTGTGATCAGATGCTCTATATTGATCTTCAGTTCATCAATATGTTCTCTCTGCAACATTTAGACCTCATTAGCAACCAAACATATAAACATCTCTCTCAGCCCTGCTTCCTGTGTGTTGGGAACATTGAAACTGGCTAGCGTTCAAAACAACAGCAGCAGCGTCGCGCGAAGCAGCGTCAGTGTTGCCAGGTCCGCGGTTTTCCCGCGGAATTGGGCTACTTTTGAAGTGTTGCCGCGGGTTGAATTTTTT
Organism: Cottus gobio; assembly: GCA_023566465.1. Lineage (NCBI taxonomy): Eukaryota > Metazoa > Chordata > Actinopteri > Perciformes > Cottidae > Cottus > Cottus gobio. The sequence goes on along the minus strand of CM042227.1, from coordinate 661,061 downwards.
GTCCGCTGGTTCGGGTAGACCTATTTTGCATGCAAATTACATGAATATCTTTAAATAAAAATCCATATTTTAAATGAAATTATTTATTTATACCCAAATCCTACCAAACTGACTCCAGATCAGCACGTACACACATGGACATGGGACACGCCCACATACACACACGCACCTAATGCTCTCAGTCTCCCGCTCGATCCCAACTCTGGTCTGGTAGTTAGTGTTAGTTGGTGTTACTTTGTAGATATTGCAATACATTTGGCAGTGATAGCAATGCTGTTGGACTTTAAAAGCAGTGTATATGGTTTGGCAGGGGCATATTTTGAGTTCTGATATTGGGCTGGTTTTTGGGCTGGTTTTATTGGCCATTGGGCTGGTTTTGTCACACAGACCTGGCAACCCTGCACAGCGTTGTGCGACGCCTCACAGCGTTACCCAAAATCAGATTGTTTTTGTGTCCATCACCACCATCATCATCATATTTATCTGAAGCTTTTATCCAAAGAGACTTACATGATATACAGTAGACCGTAGACACAGCAACGGTGAGCAATGAGGGTTAAGTGTCTTGCTCAAGGACACAACAACATGGACTAGCGGAGCCTGGGATTGAACCACCGATCCTCTGATTGAAAGACTGTCCTGCTAACCACTGAGCCACAGTCGCCCCATCATCATCATCATCATCACCACCACCATCAGTTGTGAGTTAATAATAACATGCATGTGGTCTGGGGCAGTGGTTCTACTGGTCTGGCTGCACCATCACCCTGAATGACCCGAGATCCAAAGCAAGGAACATGTTCAACTTCTCAAATGGATTTCATGAAAAGATGGAGCAGCATCTCACATGCCAACAAAGATAGTTAGAAATATTCCCTTTTACACTCAATTAAAAAACAAAAAGTGCATAAAAAAGTGCACAAAAGTGAACCAGACCTGGTTCAACGTGAGCTCTATGCTCTTATTGTTTTTATGTATTTTATTGTTTAGCTTTTAGGATGATTTCAAAATGTTGTGTAAAGTGTCTTTGAGTATCACAAAAAGTGCTATTTAAATGATATGCAAATTATAATTATAGTAATCATTGCTCTTATTCTTCTAGTACTTTAACAGAGTGATATTAGTACTTTAACAGAGTGGTATTAGTACTTCCACAAAGTGGTATTAGTACTTTAACAGAGTGGTATTAGTACTTCCAGAGTGGTATTAGTACTTTGACAGAGTGGTATTAGTACTTTGACAGAGTGGCATTAGTACTTCCACAGAGTGGTATTAGTACTTCCACAAAGTGGTATTAGTACTTCCAGAGTGGTATTAGTACTTGTACATGTAGTTTTATCAGCGTGGTAACAGTGATAATAATTCAACCTTCATTTCTTTATTGTCTTCAAACAAGGAACGTTAACATGAAATGCATTTAAATTAAACGCATTTAAATTCAATGTATTTAAATTAAATGCGTTTCAATTAAATGCGTTTAAATTTAAATGCTGGACAAACTGCTGCGACGTCACAAACATAAAACGCTGATTCTCATCAGAACAACAAATACAAATAAAAATCACTTCAAGCAGCTTTTTAAAAAACAAAAGAGTTCCTTTAGTTTATCAAATAAAATAAATCATAATGTTTCATTCAGAAGGAAAATTATGATAAACAGACAAGTCGGCCTGAAAACGTTTCTCCATCAGAACATCAACAATAAATGAAATCAAGCAAATTCATATTTTATCTGTAATTATTGCTGACAAAATAAAAGTGAGCGTTTGATGAAGAATATCAGAGTGTGTGTGTGTGTGTCACACAGGGTGTGTGTGTCCTCGGCTCAGGTAGCTCTTCATGGTGGCGATGAGCTCGCTCTCCTCCTCTAGCGTCAGGTCCAGGTAATCCTCCTCGTGACGAGAGATGTCCTCCAACACCTCGTTGACCAGCTCACGGTCCTCTGTCAACACATTGGCTGTTGCTCATTGCTCTGATGTATGATGAACATTGCTCTTATTCACTATGAACATTGCTCTTATTCACTATGAACATTGCTCTTATTCACTATGAACATTGCTCTTATTCACTATGAACATTGCTCTTATTCACTATGAACATTGCTCTTATTCACTATGAACATTGCTCTTATTCACTATGAACATTGCTCTTATTCACTATGAACATTGCTCTTATTCACTATGAACATTGCTCTTATTCACTATGAACATTGCTCTTATTCACTATGAACATTGCTCTTATTCACTATGCTCATTGTGCAGCAGGTGGGTCCTACCTGTGGACTGGCTGGAGGAGGTGCTGGGCTCCTCTGAGGACGGGGAACCGGCCAGCAGCTCCGGGGAGAGGACCCCCTGGTGGTCCAGCAGCTCCGGGGAGAGGACCCCCTGGTGGTCCAGCAGCTCCGGGGAGAGGACCCCCTGGTGGTCCAGCAGCAGCTGAGTGGCCGACTGCACGTCTCCACCCGTCAGCCGGAGAGCCGCCGCAGAGACGTCCCTCTGGAAGCCCAGGTACAGGAGCTGCAGACACACAGGAGGTTAGGGAGGAGGGGAGGGGAGGGGGGGAGGGAGGGAGGGGGGGGGGGGGGGGGGGGAGAGGGGAGCTCTACCTGCTCCATGGACCCCTCAGTGTTGTCCCTGGTGGTCTGAGCAGATCCACTAGAGTCCAGCAGGATCTGAAACCACACACAGAAGGTTTCATTAGCATACGGAGGGTTGGAGTACTCACACTTTACTGCAGTAGAAGTACTACGACTACACTACTTGTACTACGACAGACAGACAGACAGACAGACAGACAGACAGACAGACAGACAGACAGACAGACAGACAGACAGACAGACAGACAGACAGACAGACAGACAGACAGGTACTGACTCCATAGGCCTTGTCCACGTCTCCGTCAGCGAGGTGCAGAGCTCTGGCAGCGTCTCTCCTGGAGTAACCGAGCTCTGTGAGGGTGGAGATGACCTCCGACCTCCTGCTCCTCCTCTTCCTCTCCCTCTGCTTCAGCTCCTCTCGTTCCTCATCATCATCACCATCATACTCATCATCATCACCAGCATCACCGTCATGAAAACAATAAATGTGTGTGTGTGTGTATCTGTCTTTGTGTGTGTGTACCTGTCTCTGGGTGTCTGTGTGTGTGTATACCTGTCTCTGGGTGTGTGTGTACCTGTCTATGTGTGTGTACCTGTGTGTGTGTGTGTACCTGTGTGTGTACCTGTCTATGTGTGTGTACCTGTCTCTGGGTGTGTGTGTGTACCTGTGTGTGTGTGTGTGTGTACCTGTCTATGTGTGTGTACCTGTGTGTGTGTACCTGTCTATGTGTGTGTGTGTGTACCTGTCTGTGTGTGTACCTGTCTATGTGTGTGTGTGTACCTGTCTCTGGGTGTGTACCTGTGTGTGTGTACCTGTCTATGTGTGTGTGCCTGTGTGTGTGTGTACCTGTCTATGTGTGTGTACCTGTCTATGTGTGTGTGTGTGTGTGTGTGTGTGTGTACCTGTGTGTGTGTACCTGTCTATGTGTGTGTGTGTGTACCTGTCTCTGGGTGCTGATGTGGACAGCAGCCTCCTGCAGGTCTCCCTCACAGGCTCTGAGGCCGAGTCGAGCTTCTCTCTCAGTGAAACCAAGAGACATCAGCTGAGCCATTTTATCTGAGTCCAGACAGAGACGACTGTACAAAGCCTCCACCTGACACACACACACAGATGAAAAGCAGCATGTGATGTGAAAACAACACTCACTGTTTTTATGCTAAGCTAACAGACTAACTTTGGACAGGTGGTGTCGGGCCTGAGCGTCGTTCCCTTCGATGTAGGAGAGGAGACTCTGGAGGAGGTACAGCCGCAGGAACAACACCTCCTCTCTGCCTGTGTTACCCTGCAACACACACACACACACACACACACACACACAGTTTAAATGTGCTTTAGTTATTTTAGAAGCTGGAACACAAACAGCAGGTTTGAGGTCCTCAGGTGAGCCCTAACCCACCTCAGCACCCGCCTCACATCAGGACCTGCCCCACCTCAGGACCTGCCCCACCTCAGGACCCGCCACACCTCAGGACCCGCCACACCTCAGGACCCACCTCAGGACCCGCCTCACATCAGGACACGCCCCACCTCAGGACCCGCCCCACATCAGGACCCGCCCCACATCAGGACCCACCTCAGGACCCGCCCCACCTCAGGCCCCACCTCAGGACCCACCTCAGGACCCGCCCCAGGACCCGCTCACCTTGATCATGAGCAGCCGCTGCTGCCGCTCCCCGTAGCAGCGCAGGAAGCAGTCCTCGGCCCTCTGCAGCCGGGTGCGGCCATCGTCCAGGCAGGACAGAGCCTCCAGAGCGCGGTAGCACCAGACCACGTCCAGCTGCAGCACCGCGAAGTTATCCACCGAGGCCAGCAGGGCGGAGCCACAGCGGCTGCACACATAACACTCACTGAGCATGCTCAGTAGGGGGGAGGAAGAGGAGGAAGAAGAAGAGGTCCGTACCTGAACTGCTGGTCGGCCTGCAGCAGGTGACACAGAGCGTTATCAAACTGCTTCTTCTTCATCAGAGAACGACCTTTCTCATGGAAACCCATCGCCAGGATCAGAGCCTGCAGACAGACAGGCAGAGAGAGAGACAGGCAGAGAGAGAGAGAGAGACAGGCGCAGAGAGAGAGAGAGAGAGAGAGAGAGAGAGAGAGAGAGAGAGAGAGAGAGAGAGAGAGAGAGAGAGAGAGAGAGAGAGAGAGAGAGAGAGAGAGAGAGAGAGAGAGAGAGAGAGAGAGAGAGAGAGACCCACGTGTGATGTTGCATTCAGGTGTCTTTGGTAACTTTAAGCTTCTGGATGAAAACATACTGATGAAAGTCATAATATTTAAAAACATTTAGTTTCATGTACTTGTACCTTCAGTACATGAAACTAGACGTGTTTATGAGGGTAAACATCTAGTTTCAGGTACTGAAGGTACTTGTACCTTCTTCTCCTCGGGGGGGATCTTCAAAGGGTTTCCTCTCTGGTCAGCGATCTCCAGGAAAGGGGAGGAGTCTTCACTACCGTCTGAGGACACAGAGACACAGTCACACTACAGGGTACACTAACACACTACAGGGTACACTAACACAATAAAGGGTACACTAACACAATAAAGGGTATACTTACACAATAAAGGGTACACTAACACACTACAGGGTACACTAACACACTACAGGGTACACTAACACACTACAGGGTACACTAACACAATAAAGGGTACACTAACACACTACAGGGTACACTAACACACTACAGGGTACACTAACACAATAAAGGGTACACTAACACAATAAAGGGTATACTTGAACAATAAAGGGTACACTAACACAATAAAGGGTATACTAGAACAATAAAGGGTACACTAACACAATAAAGGGTACACTAACACAATAAAGGGTATACTAGAACAATAAAGGGTACACTAACACAATAAAGGGTACACTAACACAATAAAGGGTACACTAACACAATAAAGGGCACACTAACACAATAAAGGGTACACTAACACAATAAAGGATATACTAACACACTACAGGGTACACTAACACACTACAGGGTACACTAACACAATAAAGGGTACACTAACACAATAAAGGGTATACTTGAACAATAAAGGGTACACTAACACAATAAAGGGTATACTAGAACAATAAAGGGTACACTAACACAATAAAGGGTACACTAACACAATAAAGGGTATACTAGAACAATAAAGGGTACACTAACACAATAAAGGGTACACTAACACACTACAGGGTACACTAACACAATAAAGGGTACACTAACACAATAAAGGGTATACTTGAACAATAAAGGGTACACTAACACAATAAAGGGTATACTAGAACAATAAAGGGTACACTAACACAATAAAGGGTACACTAACACAATAAAGGGTATACTAGAACAATAAAGGGTACACTAACACAATAAAGGGTACACTAACACAATAAAGGGTATACTAGAACAATAAAGGGTACACTAACACAATAAAGGGTACACTAACACAATAAAGGGTACACTAACACAATAAAGGGCACACTAACACAATAAAGGGTACACTAACACAATAAAGGATATACTAACACAATAAAGGGTATACTAACACAATAAAGGGTACACTAACACAATAAAGGGTATACTAGAACAATAAAGGGTACACTAACACAATAAATTGTACACTAACACAATAAAGGGTATACTAGCACAATAAAGGATATACTAACACAATAAAGGGTAAACTAACACACTACAGGGTACACTAACATACAGGGTACACTAACACAATAAAGAGTACACTAACACAATAAAGGGTACACTAACACACTACAGGGTACACTAACACACTACAGGGTACACTAACACAATAAAGGGTACACTAAAGCCTACCTCTCTCTGACAGGATCTGGAATCCCTTCTGGGTTCTCTGGAGACTCTCATTCTGGTTCTTCTTCTTCTCCTCTTCCTCGCTCAGATGGAGTTTCCACTCTGAGTCGCTGACCTTCAGCACCATCATCTTGCTGTGGTTCTTCACCCCCTGCTGGTCCAGAGTCTGGTCTGAGACACACACACACACACACACACACAGTGAGCAGCTGACCTCGGTCCTGAACGTTGTCAACTCTCTGAACTCACCAACTGACAGAGTTTTCCCGTTGAGGATCAGTTTGATGTATTTCAGGCCGAACTCGTCCCCAATCCTGCAGAGGAGGAACACACACTCGACTCATCATCTGTGTGTGTGTGTGTGTGTGTGTGTGTGTGTGTGTGTGTGTGTGTGTGTGTGTGTGTGTGTGTGTGTGTGTGTGTGTGTGTGTGTGTGTGTGTGTGTGTGCGTACCTGTCCATCACCTCCTGGACCAGCACGTCCAGCCTCGTCTCCAGGTGGCTCTTTGTCTTTGCACCCTGAAACCGAAGCAGGTGAAGAACTCACTACTAGTACCGTGTTGTTGTTGGAACAATGAGCTTGAAAAGGAGATCGTTTGATATCATATCTTACTTATTTCGTAATGCCATATTTATTTATTCATTTTTCTAACTTCTTTGTATATGTATGTATATGTAACATCACGGCGTCCAATCCCGATCGCCGTGAGCTCTTATTGTCAAACCCAGAATTACAGTAGTATTACTTTATACGTACCAAAGAAGCTGCCTGTCAAATTTCATGAACATACATGTTTACATGTCTAATTACTATAGGAAAGTTACCTTGATGAGAGGAAGAACACTCGGCGACGCCCTTTACTCTGAAAGGTGTTTCTGTCTTCGTACTGATAATATGAGTTAGCATACGAGTGTATTTTAACGCTAGCTTAACGCTACGTTGTCTAGCCAATGAACATACAGCATCATGTGTGACGTGATCTGTAGTCGAGGGGAGGAAGGGAGGGGGGCAGGCAAACTATGTAACTCAGGTTCGCCACTCAGGAGCGCCGGCTGCTGGATGGACGTCAGTCCCATCTGGGTCCAGAGCCGGTCCGGGCGCCACAGAGGGAGGGCGGCATTCTCCTGGAACGGCCACCACACACTGCTTCATCCTTCAGCCTTTGCATGCCAGTTTCTTCAGACCTTGAAGGCAGATTTCTCTGGTGTTGCAGGAGATCTGTGGCAGTGAGCCACTCCTTGGTTTCTAAGAGACTCGTACCAGAGGGTGAAGGATCGGAGCGTGGTGGTGGTTCAGGAGCTGTGTTCTCCACCCTCTGGACTCGATGGCCATTGACCCCAATTTGACCCCATTCAATGTTTAACGTCTCTAAATATATTTGCTTCATATTTCATGACTCCCTAATTTTTTGGGGACAACTGGATACACATTAAATTAAGATGGAGATGTTGAAGCGTGCTATCTTATTGTGAAGGACAGAACGACGCTCCCGGATGTGTTGACAGCATTGATGGTCAGCTTGGTGACCCTGGATCAGGTTAATGTCCCCGAAAGACCCGCTGCAGCGAGTGTTTACTACGAGGATAGAAGTGCGACAAGAGTAGTGCGCGGCTAACTTACCGGCGCTAGCGTCCGTTTACCGGCTCTAGTAAAGGCTAAGCTAACTCTAAAAATTAAAACAATATTCAGCTCGAAAGGTAAGAAGTTAAAGCTCAACTTGACACCATTAAATCAGCTGAAAACGTGATACGATCATTTATCAATATTTGAAGTGGCATTTTATCAGAATGTTAGCTAAAAACTGGACACGCTCCTGTTATATGTGTGTGTGTGTGTGTGTGTGTGTGTGTGTAGTGAGTGAACAGACCTTCCTGCAGTCTCTGGGCAGCAGCAGCTCCAGCGTGGCCACCTGGCTCTCCCTAAAGGCCTTGTTTCCTTTCCCCCGGTTCACCGCCTGCTGCCTGATGGCCTCCAGAGCTCCTCCCACTTCCAGCACCGGCAGACACAGCAGAGGGGCGAAGCGCTCCGCCAGCGCCTGACCACGTGTCACAAACATGGTTATTTTATTTACATTTACTTTAGTTATTTATTAAGGTTTCTCTGTGTATGTTTTCTTTATTTCATTTTCTTTATTTATTATAATACATCTGGTATTATATATGTGTTTGTTTTTTACATTTGCTCTTCTCTGTATATGTTATATTTGCATTTATTTTAAATAATTGTTTGTCTTCTATGCATGTTTTTATTTATTTTATTCATTTCATTTTTCCTATTTATTTTTTCTATTTATCTATTCTTCTGTTTTTTATTTTATTTATTCTAAATATTTTTGGACTTCTATATACATGTTTTTTTTCATTTAGATTTTGTATATAGTTTCTTTGTCTTCAATGTATATGTTTTTTTATTTAATTTATTATATGGATTCTAAATATGTTTTTGTCTTCAATGTATATGCTTTTTTATTTTGTATATTTTATGTATTTTTTACTCATATTAGTATACTAATATACTAAATTAATGTAATTAGATAAAACTGAACGTCCTCTTCAAGGACTGAAAAGGTTTGTCTTCTTTATTATTATAATAAATTATTATTTTGCTTTTACCTTTCGTCTGTTTTCGGAGTGACACCAGAGAGCGAGAATTATGTGATCATTATCAACCAATCAATAATCAGTAATCACGACAAACGATGTCATTGATCTTCTTCCCACCTGCATGTGATGACGACTCGACTCGCTGCCGTCGTCGCTGAACGGAGGATTCCACAGCTGGATCTTCTGCTCCTTCAGCAGCTGCTTCAGCTTCACCTCCGTGTTCTGCTCCACCATGGCCTCTGGCCTCTGGCCATGGCCAGGAAGAAGAGAAGATGAGGATGAAGAGGAGGGACATTAGGAGGAAGAGGAGGGAGAAGATGAAGATAACAGAAAACTCTCCGCTCATATTATAATATCATTACGATCATAACTCAAAGAAGCCCCGTTGCATCATGGGAGTTGTAGGAAGTCTCCAGACGTCTTTAAACTCTTTGTTTTGAACAATAAAGGATATAAACAGAGCCGATATTAAACTAACTATTAAATAAACATGTATCCTGAATATTTAGCGCCAGTGACGTAGTTAAAACCGATATTTAGTGAAACTAACGTTAAATTCACGTGACGTCAGCTGACGTGTCTGGCTCTCGTAACGCAGTTTGTTTTCTGTTCTTATATCTAATTCTTCCACCAGACGCTGATGAACATGTCCGACAGTTACCTTGACGTCAGAGGATACCGTAACGAAGCGCTCTGCGGCCGGAACAACCGGTACACCTCCAGTAAACCCCCAGTAAACCCTCCGATAACCGTCCACTTCCTCGGTGCGATGGTGTTGTTTTGGTTGTTTTTCGGAAAGAGGTTAAGAGAAAGAAAGAGGGCTCACTCTGAGCACGTTTCAGGATTAACGTAAACTGACGTAATGTCGAGCGTGATATCAGCCGAGAAAACCACCTTCTTAAGTAAAGACGATCTTTGGCGTACTACGGCACCTCACAAGAGTCAAATATCAGAAACCTTTTTTTATATGAAAAAGTTTGTAAAATTTGCAAAGTAAAATACATTTTAAATAAATAATACTATTAAATAAAATTAATGAAAACATAATTAGATTACATTTAATCAAACTAAAATATAATTAAGTAGTATTAATTATAAAAAGTGAAGTAGAAAATATTCATAAAATAGAATAAATTAAAACTAGGCATTGTGAACTAAGTAACATATCCAAGATTTCCATGAAAGTAATAAATAATACAAAATAATGTGAATAATGTGAATAATACTATGCTCATTGTTTTGATGTTTCATCCGGCTTCTTTTCACAGTAACAACATATTTGCAGGTGACTTTTTTTGCATTACATAATCTATTTATTCCTGATTATTTGTTTCATGGCCTTATATTTATTAATTTAATATTTAGACACAATTTAAGTTCAAAACTAAATTAGATTCTGGTGTGATCAGGTCAAAGACAACACAATCTGACTTAATGTTATTATTGTACATCCGATCATTTTAATGCACAACTTTCAACAATCAATGAAGTAATAGAGGGGAAATAAAAGGACATTGATTTATATTTCTGATTTCAATGACGAATGAGTCCCTAAGGAAACAGGACCCCGGACGTGGACACGCGTGGTCACATGACTCTCAGAAGGACGAGTACATCCCCAGCCTCCTGGCGGCCTCAGAGATCCTCGGGGTCTTCCTGTTGGGGAACGGGTGGTAGTTCTGGTTCTGCTGGACCCCCGTGGAGGAGCCCACCCCGCCTACGCTCAGCTGCCTGGTGAACGCAGAGGCTGAGAACTTCCTGGAGTCCCTCCACGCGGAGGGGAGGTCGGTCTGCGGGACAGTGGTACTGGACTGGTCCTCCTTCAGGTCTTCCTGCAGGATGCTGGGGGAGCTGCTGGAGGGGCCGTCATCAGAGCCGGAGGGAGGGTGATCTTCTTTATACCCATCGCTCGGACTCTGCTCCGAGATGTCGAGTGAACCTGAGACAGAGACCTGGACTGGATACGTCTTCTCTGGGTCTCCTCTGGACCCGTCAGAGAACCCCATACCGGGGTCTTCTCTGGACCGTTCAGAGAACCCAGTAGCCGGGTCTCCTCTGGACCCGTCAGAGAACCCCATACCGGGGTCTTCTCTGGACCGTTCAGAGAACCCAGTAGCCGGGTCTCCTCTGGACCGGTCAGAGAACCCAGTACCGGGGTCTCCTCTGGACCGGTCAGAGAACCCAGTAGCCGGGTCTTCTCTGGACCCACCAGCGTTGACTTCTTCTGTGGTGCTGCAGAAGGAGCTGCAGGCGGACTCGGAGGAAGATGAGGAGCTTCTGTAGCGAAGATGGATGAAGATTAGATGAATAAAAGACCTCAAAGGTTAAACGTCGACAGCTGACTGCAGGTTGAAAACAACAAGCGCCATCTGCTGGAGCGCCAACTTCAAGAAAAAACATAATAAATCGAAACGTAAAAAATATTTCGTGCTGGGTTCTTTTTTCCTTTTAAAACCTAACATTAAAATACATTTACATAATTTGTATCAAGTATTTTTTAGTTTACTTAACTTGGCTACATCGTTTTTTATATCTTTAATTTATTTTGGGAGAAATAATTCTTTAAAAGGAGAACAATTGAACTCGACGGACCGGAAAAAACTGTTGGCGTTTGTCGTTGTTTCCGGGGACGAAGCTGAGAGCCGCGCCGCGTCGGCGGGACGGCCGCGCCGGTGGAGGTCCAGGTGGACCCGCCAGGGGTCTCCGCAGGTCGCCGGGTCGGGGTCAAAGGTCACTCCGTTTGGTTCCCATGGCGACGTCAAACCCTGAGTGACGGAGACGACGCTGACGGTCTCCGACAGCTCGTCCGACACTGGAGACAACAACAACAACAACAACAACAACACAACAACAACAAAGAGCACAGTCACTCATAACCAAAACTTTTACCATGAAGACGACGATACTTGTGTACTTTTACTTAAGTTACATATTCAACCTGTAACAAAGTATTTTATTGTAGTATTCATGATTTTAATACTTTCTCCACTTCACTATCTGCAGTCAGAGCTTCCGGTCTACTGTGCTTTTACTTTGAAACCTCCACCCGGAAGTGTTACATCCGGTAGCTTGACGTGTTCCTGAAAGGAGTACTAACATGTTCTTCTTCTCTGATATTATTATTTATAAATATATATTTAAATATAAATATATATTTATATATTTATATATAGAAACATATATTTACATATATAAATAAACATATAGATAAATATATATATATATAAATATATATATATATATATAAGATATATATAAGGTATATTTCTATATATAAATACGTATATTTGCAGCCCGCAGGTGACGCAGCAGCTCACCTGTCCTCAGCAGCACCTGTGTGTGTCTCCTCTGCGTCTCTCTGGTGCTCCTGTACTGCTCTCTGAGGAGAGAGACGTCCATCTTCCTCCTGCTCTCCTCCTCCTCCTCCTCCTCCTCCCGCCTCACCAGCCGCTCCTTCTTCCTGATCCCTGCAGGAGACGGACAGGTGACACCTGCACACCCGCGTCTCCACCTCTGTTTATTAAATTAATAATAAAATGCTGGACTACTGTTTCACCAAGTAGTTAAAAACTAAATATAATAAAATAAAACTGAATATTTATCCAGTTTATGTGTGTGTGTGTGTGTGTGTGTGTGTGTGTGTGTGTGTGTGTGTGGTACCCTCTCCACTGGGACTCTCACAGCAGCAGCAGGACATCCTGTTGGCCTCAGCACCTGCTGCAGGTGTTGAGGTTCTCAGTCGGTGAGGAGACTCGTGGTGCGTTCAAGACCTCCTCAGGAAGCTCCGACAGCTCAACACCTGCTCCTTAAAGCCATAAACCTTCAAAACAAAAGTTAAACCATGAGTTCTGACCGGTCAAAGGGGACATGAGGAGAGTAAAGTAGCCGACATGTTACCTGGTCAGGTAGGAAGCTGGACTGTTGAAAGCAAACACACACACACACACACTAGACTCTGACTTTGATTGGTGTGTAAACAGTGGAGGACAATGTGTTGACCTTTCTGTTCACACAATGAGTGTTTGAGAACAAGCGGATGTTAAACAGGCTTCATTTGCAGGAGGAGGAAGTCTGAATCCCCAACTGTCACTGAACACAGCACACCAGTACGCACCAGTATATACCATTACATACCTGTACATGTCAGTGTTCATACCTGTACATACCAGTTAAAACCAGTTTTTTTGTTTACTTTTACTGCAGTAAAGGAGTTGAATACTCTGATTACTTCTGCATGTTTACTTTTGTATTAACGTCAACTAGACAAAGTGTGTTACTGTCTCTTTAAATAATTATACCCCGCTCCTCACTGTGTGTTGAGTGTGTGTGCGCATGCGCATGTGTGTCACGATGGCCGCCGCTCAAGACTCCCCTCTCTATCTGGGCTTTGACTTCAGTACGCAGCAGGTAAACTCACCTTTTAATTAAAGCACCTTCTCTGACGCGGTGCACGCGCGTGGGCCGCGTGCACGCAGAGCTGTCATCGCGCAGATGCGGAAGCGGCAGTGTGTGTGTGTGTGTGTGTGTGTGTGTGTGTGTGTGTGTGTGTGTGTGTGTGTGTGTGTGTGTGTGTGTGTGTGTGTGTGTGTGTGTGTGTGTGTGTGTGTGTGTGTGTGTGTGTGTGTGTGATGTTGCAGGTGAAGAAGAACTTTGTACCCGCGTACATGTACTTCAGCACGGAGACTACACGGTACACGTAGAAAACACAGTTCTTCATCATTAGTATGTGAAAGTAATCTTCTGTACTCGTGTACAGCGTGTAGTACTTTACTGTGTACTTCCTTTCTGTACTACTTCTGCTCACTACTTTGATCTGACAGCTAAGACTGTAAATACTCTAGAATCCTAGGACACCTGAATGCACCAGTAATTTTATAGTACTTTATACTGTAAATACTTTTTGTATAATGCGTGTACTTGTACATCTGATACTACATGAAGCTGATCATACTTGTGTACTTGTACATCTGATACTACATGAAGCTGATCATACTTGTGTACTTGTCATCTGATACTACATGAAGCTGATCATACTTGTGTGCTTGTACATCTGATACTACATGAAGCTGATCTTACTTGTGTACTTGTACATCTGATTCTACATGAAGCTGATCATACTTGTGTACTTGTACCTCTGATACTACATGAAGCTGATCATACTTGTGTACTTGTACATCTGATACTACATGAAGCTGATCATACTTGTGTACTTATAATAATAATAATAATAATGCATTTTATTTATAGGCGCCTTTCAAAACACTCAAGGACACCTTACAAAATCAACAAGGAAACACTCAATCCATTAAAACAACCAAACAGAGCAGCAAACAGTAAAAACATCATAATACTATTAATAAAATGAACAGGCAAAGCAAAAAAGAAGGGTCATTGCACAAGAGAGAAAAAAAGAGTTAAAGCGAGTAAGCCTCTCTGAAAAGATAAGTTTTTAGATGAGATTTGAAAGTGGTTATGGACGTAGAGTGTTGAATGTAGTGGGGCAGGGAGTTTCAGAGGTGTGGGGCAGAGTGACCGAAGGCTCTAGACCCCATTGTAACCAGACGAGCTGGTGGGAGGATGAGCTGGATGGAGGAAGAGGACCTGAGAGAACGGGTGGGTGTCTTGATTTGGAGGAGTTCAGTGAGATACTGAGGGGCAAGATGGTTGATGGCTTTAAATGTAAGGAGTAGGATTTTGTAAATGATGCGGTGTTTGAAAGGGAGCCAATGAAGTTGCCGCAGGACAGGTGTTATGTGACTGATGGAGGGGGTTCTGGTAATGATGCGGGCAGCAGAGTTTTGGACTAGTTGTAGTTTATGGATGGATTTGTCAGGTAAACCATAGAGGAGAGAATTGCAATAGTCTAGGCGGGAGGTGACCAAGGTGTGAACCAGAATTTCAGCACTGTTGGGGGAGAGAGATGGGCGGAGGCGAGAGATATTACGTAAATGGAAATATGCTGACCGAGTGACGTTTTTGATGTGGGACTGGAATGACAGAGTGCTATCTAGGATGACACCCAGACTCTTAACCTGGGGGGAGGGAGACACAGATGAATTGTCAATGGAGATAGAGAAGTCATTTATTTTTGGGAGGATGGATTTGGTGCCAATAAGAAGGAGTTCAGTTTTGTCACTGTTGAGCTTAAGAAAGTTTAGGGAGAACCAGGATCTGATTTCCTGAAGACAATTTGATAGAGAGGTGGGAGGTAGGGATGTGGTGGGTTTAGTGGATAGGTAGAGCTGGGTGTCATCTGCATAGCAATGGAACTGAATGTTATGTTTACGGAAAATATGGCCAAGAGGGAGAAGGTAGATAATGAACAGAAGGGGTCCAAGGACAGAACCTTGGGGAACACCAGAGGAGAGGTGGGAGGAGTGGGATCTGAAAGTTTTGAGTTGGACAAACTGAGTACGGCCAGAAAGATATGATTTAAACCAGTGCAGGGGTGTATCAGATAATCCAAGGGAGGCTAGTCGGTCGATGAGGATGGTGTGGGAGATGGTGTCAAGAGCCGCGGTCAGGTCGAGGAGAATGAGGATCGTTAAGAATCCAGAGTCCGCAGCCGTTAGGAGGTCATTGGTTATTTTAACAAGAGCTGTTTCGGTGCTATGAAGGGGACGGAAGCCTGATTGGAACTGTTCATAGAGACTATTGTGGGAAAGGTGGTCATGAATCTGAGATGCAACTGTTTTTTCAAGGATTTTTGAGAGGAAGGGGAGGTTGGAAATTGGGCGGAGATTGTTGAAGTTGCTGTACTTGTACCTGAAGCTGATCTCACCTGTACTCTACCTGAAGCTGATCTCACTTGTACTTGTACCTGAAGCTGATCTCACCTGTACTCTACCTGAAGCTGATCTCACTTGTACTTGTACCTGAAGCTGATCTCACTTGTACTTGTACCTGAAGCTGATCTCACCTGTACTCTACCTGAAGCTGATCTCACTTGTACTTGTACCTGAAGCTGATCTCACCTGTACTCTACCTGAAGCTGATCTCACTTGTACTTGTACCTGAAGCTGATCTCACTTGTACTTGTACCTGAAGCTGATCTCACCTGTACTCTACCTGAAGCTGATCTCACTTGTACTTGTACCTGAAGCTGATCTCACTTGTACTTGTACCTGAAGCTGATCTCACCTGTACTCTACCTGAAGCTGATCTCACCTGTACTTGTACCTGAAGCTGATCTCACTTGTACTCTACCTGAAGCTGATCTCACTTGTACTTGTACCTGAAGCTGATCTCACTTGTACTTGTACCTGAAGCTGATCTCACCTGTACTCTACCTGAAGCTGATCTCACCTGTACTTGTACCTGAAGCTGATCTCACTTGTACTTGTACCTGAAGCTGATCTCACTTGTACTTGTACCTGAAGCTGATCTCACTTGTACTTGTACCTGAAGCTGATCTCACCTGTACTTGTACCTGAAGCTGATCTCACCTGTACTTGTACCTGAAGCTGATCTCACCTGTACTCTACCTGAAGCTGATCTCACCTGTACTTGTACCTGAAGCTGATCTCACCTGTACTCTACCTGAAGCTGATCTCACTTGTACTTGTACCTGAAGCTGATCTCACCTGTACTTGTACCTGAAGCTGATCTCACCTGTACTTGTACCTGAAGCTGATCTCACTTGTACTTGTACCTGAAGCTGATCTCACTTGTACTTGTACCTGAAGCTGATCTCACTTGTACTTGTACCTGAAGCTGATCTCACCTGTACTTGTACCTGAAGCTGATCTCACCTGTACTTGTACCTGAAGCTGATCTCACCTGTACTCTACCTGAAGCTGATCTCACCTGTACTTGTACCTGAAGCTGATCTCACCTGTACTCTACCTGAAGCTGATCTCACTTGTACTTGTACCTGAAGCTGATCTCACCTGTACTTGTACCTGAAGCTGATCTCACTTGTACTTGTACCTGAAGCTGATCTCACTTGTACTTGTACCTGAAGCTGATCTCACTTGTACTTGTACCTGAAGCTGATCTCACCTGTACTTGTACCTGAAGCTGATCTCACCTGTACTTGTACCTGAAGCTGATCTCACCTGTACTCTACCTGAAGCTGATCTCACCTGTACTTGTACCTGAAGCTGATCTCACCTGTACTCTACCTGAAGCTGATCTCACTTGTACTTGTACCTGAAGCTGATCTCACCTGTACTTGTACCTGAAGCTGATCTCACCTGTACTTGTACCTGAAGCTGATCTCACTTGTACTTGTACCTGAAGCTGATCTCACTTGTACTTGTACCTGAAGCTGATCTCACTTGTACTTGTACCTGAAGCTGATCTCACCTGTACTTGTACCTGAAGCTGATCTCACCTGTACTCTACCTGAAGCTGATCTCACCTGTACTCTACCTGAAGCTGATCTCACTTGTACTTGTACCTGAAGCTGATCTCACCTGTACTTGTACCTGAAGCTGATCTCACCTGTACTCTACCTGAAGCTGATCTCACTTGTACTTGTACCTGAAGCTGATCTCACCTGTACTCTACCTGAAGCTGATCTCACCTGTACTTGTACCTGAAGCTGAAGGTGGTGGTGATCGATGGAGACCTGAACGTCGTTCACCAGAACAATGTGCAGTTTGACTCCGAGCTTCCTGAGTTCAGGTAACAAACGCCTCACCTGTGTACTAGTACTAGGAGTAGTACTTGTAGTAGTAGGAGTAGCAGTATATATTTATTCTTTGTACTCTCAGGACTCGGGGAGGAGTTCATGTTCACGCTGACAGACTCACCGTCACCTCACCAGTCCTCATGTGGGTGAAGGTGAGACACACACACACACACACACACACACACCGTGACTCACTGTGACCTTTGTCCCTGTGCTGCTCTGTGATTGGATGTCTTGTCTCTGCGTCTGTCGTCAGGCTCTGGACCTGCTATTGGACAAGATGAAGAGGGCGGGGCTTGTCTTCTCCCGCGTCAGAGCGCTGTCAGGCAGCGGCCAGGTGAGTTCATATATACGTGTGTGTGTGTGTATATATATATATACACACACACACACACACACACACACACCTAGGATGGACCTATATATGACCTAGGGTCCTGGGTTAGAGTATGTTGGCTCCCTGTAAAGGCTGTGACATTAAATGGAATGCTGCCATTAATCAAGTGCATGAGTGACACCTGTGTGATGCTGCCGTGACAACAGGCCCCTCCCCTCCCTCCTCCCTCCCTCAGCAACATGGCAGCGTGTTCTGGAGAAGAGGAGCATCTGAGACTCTGCAGGACCTGGACCCAGACCAGGACCTGCACCAGCTGCTGGAGGTGTGTGGCTGCACAGGTGCATGCTGTGTGTGTATTATGGGATGTTACCTCATGCTCTCCAACAGGACAGCTTCTCCGTGAGCAGCGGCCCGGTGTGGATGGACTCCAGCAGCAGCCGGCAGTGTGACGACCTGCAGGCGGCAGCAGGGGGCGCTATGAGGCTGGCCGAGATCACGGGGTCAAGGGCCTACGAGGTCTGTCTGTCTGCCCACCTGTCTGTCTGACCACCTGTCTGTCTGTCTGTCTGCCCACCTGTCTGTCTGTCTGACCACCTGTCTGTCTGATCACCTGTCTGTCTGCCCACCTGTCGTGCGCTCCGCTCGGCTTCTGCCAATCGCCTTGTAGCTCCGTCACTGAGAGCTAAACACTCAACAAAGTCTCGACTGTTCTCTGTCCTGGCTCCTCGATGGTGGAATGAGCTCCCCATTGACATCAGAACAGCAGAAAGTCTCTACATCTTCCGTCACAAACTAAAAACACATCTTTTCTGACTATACCTTGAATAAAGGAAGTAGCACTTTAGTAGCACTGAAATGGCTCTTACTGATAGCACTTTGTAGTTGAACTTTTGACGAAATTGTACCTTCTTGATTCTTGTTGTTCTGATTCTTGTTTGTAACCGTAGAATGCACTTATTGTAAGTCGCTTTGGATAAAAGCATCAGCTAAATTAAATGTAATGTAATGTAAAATGTCTGCCCACCTGTCTGTCTGCCCACCTGTCTGTCTCATCACCTGTCTGTCTCATCACCTGTCTGTCTCATCACCTGTCTGTCTCATCACCTGTCTGTCTGCCCACCTGTCTCCTGTAGCTGTTTAACTGAGGTTTCGTGTGATCTGTCTGCAGCGCTTCACAGGAAACCAGATCTCCAAACTGAGAGAGACCCGACCGGAAGAGTTCCAGAACACCGAGGTCAGCCGGGGGTCGAAGCTGCTCCTTTGTGTATTTGTATAAATATATGTGTATATATTGTAACGTATGCAGAGGTCTTGCTCTGAGGAGAGGAGGGGAAAGGGGGGGAGAGTAGGGAGGAAACAGGCTCCGCCCCTAATGTAGTGATTTAGTTTGGAAAGGCCGGGTTGATTTCAGTTTCTTTACAAGTCACAACACTTTCAATTCAATGAAACCGTTTCAGTGTTTTAAGTATTCAGAGGTT
This sequence comes from Cottus gobio, assembly GCA_023566465.1. Lineage (NCBI taxonomy): Eukaryota > Metazoa > Chordata > Actinopteri > Perciformes > Cottidae > Cottus > Cottus gobio. The sequence continues at coordinate 641,596 of CM042227.1, read as the reverse complement.
TTCTACATATGTGGTGCCCAAGTCCAGCTTGATCCTCTGAAGGTAAAGGTCTCTAAAGCCTCTAAGGGCGGGGCAAATGTGACTGTTCTCCTCTTTTGGTAAATAAGTTTATTAAGTCCAGTTTTCTAAAGAACTGGCGGATCCCCTATCCAGACCTGGATCTGGTGAAACCATGTCTCTCCTCTGGGGAGCTGCTGTTATACTCCAGACTCAGCTCACCCTCCTTCACGTGTCAAACCTACGTAAAGCATCCTGTCTCTAAAGTCCACTACAGGAGGTTTGTTTACTTTATAAGGGAATAATTGAAGGATGCTATTATACATTAAAGATGATACACTAAAGATTATACATTAAAGATGATACACTAATGATTACACATTAAAGATGATACACTAAAGATTATACATTAAAGATGATACACTAATGATTACACATTAAAGATGATACACTAATGATTACACATTAAAGTTGATACACTAAAAATTATACATTAAAGATGATACACTAATGATTACACATTAAAGATGATACACTAATGATTACACATTAAAGATGATACACTAAAGATTATACATTAAAGATGATAGACTAATGATTACACATTAAAGATGATACACTAATGATTACACATTAAAGATGATACACTAAAGATTATACATTAAAGATGATACACTAATGATTACACATTAAAGATGATACACTAATGATTACACATTAAAGATGATACACTAATGATTATACATTAAAGATGATACACTAATGATTATACATTAAAGATGATACACTAAAGATTATACATTAAAGATGATACACTAATGATTACACATTAAAGATTATACACTAAAGATTATACATTAAAGATGATAGACTAAAGATTACACATTAAAGATGATACACTAATGATTACACATTAAAGATTACACATTAAAGATGATGCACTAATGATTACACATTAAAGATTATACACTAAAGATTATACATTAAAGATGATACACTAATGATTACACATTAAAGATGATACACTAATGATTACACATTAAAGATGATACTCAAATGATTACACATTAAAGTTGATACACTAAAAATTATACATTAAAGATTATACATTAAAGATTATACATTAAAGATGATACACTAAAGATTACACATTAAAGATTACACATTAAAGATTATACATTAAAGATGATACACTAAAGATTACACACTAAAGATTATACATTAAAGATTATACATTAAAGATGATAGACTAAAGATTACACATTAAAGATGATACACTAATGATTACACATTAAAGATTACACATTAAAGATGATACACTAATTATTACACATTAAAGATTATACATTAAAGATGATACACTAAAGATTACACATTAAAGATTAAAGACTATACATTAAAGGTTACACATTAAAGATTATACATTAAAGATTATACATTAAAGATGATACACTAAAGTTTACACATTAAAGATTAAAGACTATACATTAAAGGTTACACATTAAAGATTATACATTAAAGATTATACATTAAAGATGATACACTAAAGATTACACATTAAAGATTAAAGACTATACATTAAAGGTTACACATTAAAGATTATACATTAAAGATTATACATTAAAGATGATACACTAAAGATTACACATTAAAGATTAAAGACTATACATTAAAGGTTACACATCAAAGATGATACACTGAAGATTATACATTAAAGATTACACATTAAAAATGATACACTAAAGGTTACACATTAAAGATTATACATTAAAGATGAAAGACTATACATTAAAGATTATACATTAAAGATTATACATTAAAGATTACACATTAAAGATGATACACTAATGATTACACATTAAAGATTACACATTAAAGATTATACATTAAAGATTACACATTAAAGATTAAAGACTATACATTAAAGGTTACACATTAAAGATTATATACTAAAGATTATACATTAAAGATTATACATTAAAGATTATACATTAAAGATTATTCATTAAATATTATACTTTAAAGATTACACATTAAAGGTTATACATTAAAGATTACACATTAAAGATTAAAGACTATACATTAAAGGTTACACATTAAAGATTATATACTAAAGATTATACATTAAAGATTATACATTAAAGATTACACATTAAAGATTATTCATTAAATATTATACTTTAAAGATTACACATTAAAGATTATACATTAAAGATTACACATTAAATATTATACACTAAAGTTTACACATTAAAAATATACATTAAATATTATACTTTAAAGATTACACATTAAAGATTATACATTAAAGATTACACATTAAATATTATACACTAAAGTTTACACATTAAAAATATACATTAAATATTATACAGTAAAGATTAAACATTTAAGATTATACATTATAGCATCTTATGCAGGATATATGTATGCAAGTATACTTTTATACGATCATTCAACAATATGTATACACATACTGTGTGTTTGGATGGTGTAAAAACTTGTTGACTGTGTGTGTGTGTGTGTGTGTGTGTGTGTGTGTGTGTGTGTGTGTGTGTGTGTGTGTGTGTGTGTGTGTGTGTGTGTGTGTGTGTGTGTTAGAGGATCTCATTGGTCAGCAGCTTTGCGGCTTCTCTCTTCCTCGGTGGTTACGCCGCCATTGACTACAGTGACGGTAAAGTTTAGTTTAATGTTTAATTTAATGTTTAGCTTAATGCTTAATTTAATGTTTAGTTTATTGTTTAATTTAATGTTTAATGTTTAGCTTAATGTTTAATGTAATGTTTAGTTGAATGTTTAGTTGAATGTTTAATTTAATATTTAATTTAATATTTAGTTTAATGTTTAGCTTAATGTTCAATTTAATATTTAGTTTAATGTTTAGCTTAATGTTTATTTTAATGATTAGTTTAATATTTAGCTTAATGTATAGCTTAAGGTTTAGTTTAATGTTTAATTTAATGTTTAGTTTATTGTTTAGCTTAATGTATAGCTTAATGTTTAGTTAAATGTTTAGTTTAATATTTAATTGAATGTTTATTTTAATGTTTTGTTTAATGTTTATTTTAATGTTTAGCTTAATGCTTAATTGAATGTTTAGTTTATTGTTTAATTTAATGTTTAATGTTTAGTTTAATGTTTAGCTTAATGTTTAGTTTAATGTTTATTTTAATGATTAGTTTAATGTTTAGCTTAATGTATAGCTTAATGTTTAGTTAAATGTTTAGTTTAATATTTAATTTAATGTTTAATTTAATGTATAGCTTAATGTTTATTTTAATGTTTAGTTTAATGTTTAGCTTAATGTATAGCTTAATGTTTAATTTAATGTATAGCTTAATGTTTAGTTTACTGTGTAGTTTACTGTTTAGTTTAATGCTTAATGTTTAGCTTAATGTTTAGCTTAATGTTTAGCTTAATGTCTAATGTTTAGCTTAATGTTTAATGTTTAGCTTAATGTTTAGTTTAATCAGTGACTCATTGATCAGATTCATCATCTTTATTGATCAGTCCTCCTTTATTGATCGTTGCTTAAAAGTCTCACAAAAGTGAACCTGGGCACTGGGACCCTTCAGGGGGGTCGGCCCTTTAATTATCAGGGTCCCTGCTGCAGTGGTCCTGGAGCTGTCTATCACATCCCGTGATCTTCCTCACTAAATGGAGCCCTTACTAAGCTATTAGGTTCTTACTGGGTGACTTCAGGTTCGGGGATGAATCTGTTGGACATCAGGACCAGAACTTGGTCTGAGATTTGCCTGGAGGCCACCGCTCCTCATCTGGACCGACTGCTGGGAGCTCCGGTGCCCTCCACATCTGTACTGGTAAGACTGGTCTTTACTGGTGTGAGGTGTGTTGGCTGCCCCGGAGCAGAGCTTTGACCCAGTGCTCCGTCCCTGTAGGGCCCCGTGTCCTCCTACTTTGTGCAGCGCTATGGTTTCCCTGAGGGCTGCAGGGTGGTGGCCTTCACCGGAGACAACCCAGGTCAGTTATGAGCTCACTACATCCCACCATGTGACATGTAGAGCATTGAGTATGTCTGTGATCAGAACTCATTACGCACCACGAGTTTCTGGTGAAGGTCTCATGTGTCACTCACGGTCCAACCAGGGACAGACTCAAAGTGACCTCAAAGAGACACTAAACAACCTTAAAAGACACTGAACAACCTCAAAGAGACACTAAACAACCTCAAAGAGACACTAAACAACCTCAAAGAGACACTAAACAACCTCAAAAAGACACTAAACAACCTCAAAGAGACACTAAACAACTACAAAGAGCACCATCTTGTGAGAGAGACAAACAAATAGTTACTTCTTTTTCAACATTTCTTTCCGTTTTCCGTCTGAAAAGTGAAACGATGTGTTCTTTGGTCCAGCAGCTGTTTTTATATTTTACATTTCACTGAGAAACCTCTCGTGTCCCGTCGGACTCGAATGTCTCACGGCGAGGAGCACAGAATCCCTGAGCTCAGACTGAGAGGAGTCGCCGGGTTCCAGAACATCAATATTAGTATCGTTCCAACGTGTTCTCTCTCCTCAGCTTCTCTGGCGGGAATGAGGCTCCAGCCGGGAGACATCGCGGTGAGTCCCCTGAGCCCCGCCCACTCCAGCCCAGTTCCAGTTACAGAGTGTGTGTGTGTGTGTGTGTGTGTGTGTGTGTGTGTGTGTGTGTGTGTGTGTGTGTGTGTGTGTGTGTGTCTCTCCAGGTCAGCCTGGGGACCAGTGACACGCTGTTCCTGTGGGTCCAGCAGCCTCACCCGGCGCTGGAGGGTCACGTCTTCTGCAACCCGCTGGACTGCCGGGCCTTCATGGCTCTGCTGTGGTACATCTGTTCAGAGTCTGACCTGTAGTCTCACCTGTAGTCTCACCTGTAGTCTCACCTGTGTGTGTGTGTGTGTGTGTGTGTGTGTGTGTATGTGTGTTTGTGTCTGTGTCGTCTGCAGCTTTAAGAACGGGTCTCTGACGAGGGAACGAATCAGGAACGAGAGCACTGGAGGATCATGGGAACTTTTTTCCGTCGCCCTGAGAGACACGCCGATCGGCAACAACGGACACATTGGTGAAGCTTCCTTCATTCCTTATCACCTCTTTTAACCGCAACGTCACTTCCTTCCTTCCTTTTCCGCTACATTTCTTCCCCCCTTACTATTTTCCTACTTCAGTTTCCTATTTTCTTTCTTTCTTCCTCGTTATCCTCCCTACCTCCTTCCTTCCTTAATTACCTAACCCTTTCTTTCTTCTTCATATCTCCCTTGTTGTCCTTCCTAAATGTCCTTCCTTGCTTTCTTTTTCCTTCATTATTTTCCTTCTTTTATGCCATCTAACTTCCTCCATTGCTTCCTCTACTCCTTCCTTCCCTTTACCTTCCTCATTCCCTCCTTTCCTTCTTCTCTTTCTTCATGTGTTTCCTTCATTTCTTCTTCCTCTCTGATTTGTTATCTCCCTCCCTCCCTGTTTACTTCCCTCCTTCCCTACCTCCTCTCTCTGCTTGGTGTGTTTCCAGGCTTTTATTTTGACAGTATGGAGATCACACCTCCTGCAGTCGGAGTTCATCTCTTTGACCCCGACGACAACAAAGTGAGTGAGACGCATTCTGCTGATTCAGGTGAAGTCTTCAGTGTTCATGTGCTTCAGGAGACTCCTGTCTCCTGTCTCCTGTCCTGCAGGTGTCCTCCCTGAGTCCTCAGGTGGAGGTCCGGGCTCTGGTGGAGGGTCAGTTCCTGTCCAGGAGGCTCCACGCTGAGCGGCTGGGCTACTCCATCAGTGAGACCGCCGTCCTCCTCCTCCTGCTTCCTGAATAACTCTGTACTTTCCTTTCTTCCTGCTTCCTGACACATATGCCTCAGACTATATCAGCTGCTAGTAGAAACTACAACAAAGATCTTCTCCTCAGACTATATCAGCTGCTAGTAGAAACTACAACAAAGATCTTCTCCTCAGACACGTTTATCAGCTGCCAGTAGAAACTACAACAAAGATCTTCTGTTCAGACACGTTTATCAGCTGCCAGTAGAAACTACAACAAAGATCTTCTCCTCAGACACGTTTATCAGCTGCAATTAAAAACTAAACGTTTTTTCATCTCTCCCCTTAAATCGCCCTCATTTGCATGAAGTAGTTTTCATGTGAAATCCCACAATGCCCTGCAAAGAGAATCGCTCGTGATAAGGAGCGACCTTTTAAAAACTCGATCAGTGAGAAAAAGTCTTTGACACAGTTGGTCTCTTCGTAAACAGATCGTTTCTGTCTTTAAGTTTCTAAACAGTGAAACTCTTCATTCATGTTTTCAGTTCCAGGAACCAGAGTTTTGGCAACGGGAGGAGCTTCATCTAATAAATACATTCTGCAGGTCATTGTTTATTATTTATTAATAAATAGTACAATGTATTATGATTAATAATACCATTATAAATATTATTATTACGATGACTGGATAATATTAGTATTGTTATGTCATTAATAATCCAGGTGAGGTGAAGGTGTCAGAATTAAAGAATATTATATTCAGTCATTAAACTTTCAATATTTTAGACCCATTTCTGACCTATTTTATAATATGTTTTCAACTCAAATGATTACAGGTGGAAAACATTGATTAAATTAATTAATTATCCCTTAAACTTCGAATACATCCTTTAGTTTAAGGAATTGAGGGAGGAGCCGACGAGCTGCGTGGCGGCCAATCACATCGCTCCGTTCTTCTTCTGTCCCTCAGGTTCTGTCTGACGTGTTCAACGCTCCGGTTTACGGCATCGACCTCTCCAGCTCTGCCTGCCTGGGGTCCGCCTACCGAGCCCTGCACGGTAAACTGCTAGCACTACTGCTAGTGCTACTGCTAGTGCTAGCACTACTGCTACTGCTAGTGGTACTGTTAGTACTACTGCTACTACTACTGCTAGCACTACTGCTAGTACTACTGCTAGTGCTACTGGTACTGCTAGTACTACTGCTACTGCTAGTTGTAGTGATACTGCTAGTACTACAGCTACTGCTAGTGCTACTAGTAACACTATGTACAGCCTAACAATAGTACTGTTTTCTAGTACAATATAAGAGTACTGTCTATGTTATTAAGTGTGTGTTCGTCCTCTGTCGTGTGAGCTGAGGACAAGGTCCTTTGACGTCAGACAGCTTCTTCATGTTGTTCATCAGATAAAACCTGCTTCTGATTGGTTAACGACGCAGACACCTGCTTCTGATTGGTTGATGTATGTTTTCAGGCCTGGTGTCAGAATCTGTCACGTCCTTCTTTGATGTTGTGAATAAAGCTCCGGAACCACAACTGGTCGCTACACCGCATCCTGCAGCCCAGCAGGTACACACACACACACACACACACACACACACACACACAGCATCGTGCTCCTCGATGGTGGAATGAGCTCCCCAGTGACATCAGACAGCAGAAAGTCTCTACATCTTCCGTCGCAAACTAAAAACACATCTTTTCCCACTATACCTTGAATAAAGGATGTAGCACTGGAATGTCTCTTACTGATGCAACTTTATTGATGAAATTGTACCTTCTTGATTCTTCTTGTTCTGATTCTTGTTTGTACTCTCAGTGGAATCACTTATTGTAAGTCGCTTTGGATAAAAGGCATCAGCTAAATGAAATGTAATGTAATGTGTTCCAGGTGTACGACCAGATGCTGAAGCGCTACGCCCGATTGGAGGAGAGAGTCCTGCAGGAGCCCCGCCCCTGAGCCACAGCGACCAATCAGCTCTGTGACCTTTAAGGACGAATAAAACACTGATATATGATTTCAATATAAGTTTAATTAAAAATCGAAACAATTTGTTAAGTTCTTTATCTGAATTGTATCACTGATGGATTAGAGTAACGCGATGCTAATGAGGCTAACGATGTTAAGAGTGAGACCATCAACAGTGAGACCTGAGAGTGAGACCATCAGCAGTGAGACCATCAGTAGTGAGACCTGAGAGTGAGACCATCTGTAGTGAGACCTGAGAGTGAGACCATCAGTAGTGAGACCTGAGAGTGAGACCATCAGTAGTGAGACCATCAGCAGTGAGACCTGAGAGTGAGACCATCAGCAGTGAGACCATGTGAGACCTGAGCGTGAGACCATCAGCAGTGAGACCTGAGAGTGAGACCATCAGTAGTGAGACCTGAGAGTGAGACCATCAGTAGTGAGACCATCAGCAGTGAGACCTGAGAGTGAGACCATCAGCAGTGAGACCATCAGCAGTGAGACCTGAGAGTGAGACCATCAGTAGTGAGACCATCAGCAGTGAGACCTGAGAGTGAGACCATCAGTAGTGAGACCATCAGCAGTGAGACCTGAGAGTGAGACCATCAGTAGTGAGACCATCAGCAGTGAGACCTGAGAGTGAGACCATCAGCAGTGAGACCATGTGAGACCTGAGCGTGAGACCATCAGCAGTGAGACCTGAGAGTGAGACCATCAGTAGTGAGACCTGAGAGTGAGACCATCAGTAGTGAGACCATCAGCAGTGAGACCTGAGAGTGAGACCATCAGCAGTGAGACCATCAGCAGTGAGACCTGAGAGTGAGACCATCAGTAGTGAGACCATCAGCAGTGAGACCTGAGAGTGAGACCATCAGTAGTGAGACCATCAGCAGTGAGACCTGAGAGTGAGACCATCAGTAGTGAGACCATCAGCAGTGAGACCTGAGAGTGAGACCATCAGCAGTGAGACCATGTGAGACCTGAGCGTGAGACCATCAGCAGTGAGACCTGAGAGTGAGACCATCAGTAGTGAGACCTGAGAGTGAGACCATCAGCAGTGAGACCTGAGAGTGAGACCATCAGCAGTGAGACCATGTGAGACCTGAGCGTGAGACCATCAGCAGTGAGACCTGAGAGTGAGACCATCAGTAGTGAGACCATCAGCAGTGAGACCTGAGAGTGAGACCATCAGTAGTGAGACCATCAGCAGTGAGACCTGAGAGTGAGACTCATTTATCTTGTTGACATTTCATCTTCACAAAAACATGCAGCAAAGAAATGTGTTTTTTTGATTAATTTCAAGGAACAAACCAATGGACTGTGTGTGTGTGTGTGTGTGTGTGTGTGTGTGTGTGTGTGTGTGTGTGTGCAGAAAGATAAAACACTGCTCTGATGGATTAACACACACATTACTCTCTCCTCAGTGTGTATTGTAACAGACACACCAAAGCCCTTGGTCTCATCTGAACTCAATGCTACACACACAAAATCTGGTGTCCAACAGCTTTAATTGGTTCAAACTAGGGATGCACCGATACCGATACCGGTATCGGGCCGATACTGCGTTAAAATACTCGTACTCGTATTCGTTTTCAATTGCCGATACCAAGAACCGATACCACTCAACAGTATTTCACTACAACAAACTGGTCGCGCTTTGTGGAGAAAAGATTTGTTGTCCTACCTGACTTCAACGTCTAGGGCAGGGGTCGGCAACCCGTGATCCAGAGCCGCATACGGCTCTTTCATCGCTCTCTTGCGGCTCTTGCAGCAAGGTGTGTAGAGTAATGTGCGTTCACACCCAACGCGACGGAAATTTACTGCCGTCCTGCCGGTGTGAATCAAACTGTTGCTGATCCACCTGAAGTAGCGCTGGCAGCGGCCTCATTCAGACGCTGTTGTGCGGCTACGGATGATATTATTGTAGCCGAGTGTCTGTTGTGTGTCTATATTTGTAATTATAATAAAATGAAAACACGCTGCAGGGTAACTTGAACCACTTTTTTATCTCCTTCACACACGTATATCCCACAATTCCACTCCTCTTTTCCTTTCCGTTTCTCCCTCCACAATAAAAGCACCGGAAACATAACTTGGAACACAGCTTCCTATATAATTGCTCATCCCTAATATTATCGCTTACATTATGAACCCGGACACGGGGCGTTTTATGGTCCGACATTAGAGGGACTTCCACAAGAAGTTTAAAGCTTGGGATAGCCTTCTGTTAATTTTGTACTATAGGCTTGACATAATCTGCAGAGGATAAAATAAAATCTGCCTCCAAATTAATTGCACTTTCATGGAGACCAAATCTAAGAAGTATCGGTATCGGTACTCGGTATCGGCAAGTACACAAATAAAAATACTCGTACTCGTATCGGTTTGTAAAAAATGGTATCGTTGCATCCCTAGTTCAAACCCAAAATAACTTAAAGTTTCTGTTTCCATTTTTAGTCTCATTAATTTGCACATGAAAAGTTGTATCTGCTCCATGAAGAGCTGTTTTTACATTTAGTCACATGACATCACCGCCTCTTCTTCTGTGGTGCTTTGATGGTTTATATTTATGTCTTATACTGATACTTTCCGTCTCTCCTTCACCTTTTTATTCCTCATCTCTCCTCAGCTCTTCATCATTATACTCAGCGATTTTACCAGATTACAGACCAGAGGGGGGAGGTGTGTGTGTGTGTGTGTGTGTGCGTCTAATGCGGCAGAAGAGAACAGGTTCATATGAGGAGACGGGCACTGCAGAGACTGAGCCACACGTGTGCATGTATGTGTGTGTGTGTGTTCGGTCTGTAGCCTTTACAGCGGTGGAGGGGGGGTTGTCCTTAGATGACACACCCATGAGAACTGTTGGCGTGTGTGTATGTGTGTGTTCTCACGTACACACACCGTTGTCCTCGAATCCCCTGAATTGTCCATCTATGTTTGTCTATTTGTACATCGGAGCTGTATGAGGGGGCGACTCCTCTGGTTGTATAGAAGTCTATGCTTCATGTGCTACAGCTGCATTCTCTCTACTGACCACCAGGGGCAACTCCTCTGGTTGTATAGAAGTCTATGCTTCATGTGTTAAAGCTGCATTCTCTCTCCTGACCACCAGGGGCGACTCCTGGTTGTATAGAAGTCTATGACCTGAACAGCCATATCAAGACAGTTACAAAATCAGCCTACTATCACCTGAAGAATATATCAAGGGTTAGAGGACTTATGTCTCAACAGGATTTGGAGAAACTTGTCCATGCATTCATCTTCAGTAGACTTGACTACTGTAACGGTGTGTTCACAGGTCTCAGTAAAAAGTCAATCAGAAAGCTGCAGCTGATTCAGAACGCTGCAGCTCGAGTCCTCACTAAGACCAGGAGAGTGGATCACATCACTCCAGTTCTGAGGTCTTTGCACTGGCTTCCTGTCCAACAAAGAATTGACTTTAAAATCCTGCTGCTGGTTTATAAAGCCTTGAATGGTTTAGGGCCTAAATACATTAGTGATCTGCTGCTGCCTTATGAACCATCCCGACCCCTCAGGTCGTCTGGGACGGGTCTACTTTCTGTTCCAAGAGTCAGAACTAAACACGGAGAGGCAGCGTTCAGCTTTTCTGCTCCACACATCTGGAACAAGGTCCCTGAGAGCTGCAGGTCTGCAGAGACCCTCAGCCTCTTTAAATCCAGACTGAAGACCTTTCTGTTTGCTGTTGCCTTTAATTAAACCAGATTCTACATTTCACTACTGCATTTTATATCTTAAACTGCACTGCAACTTTTATTCAATTCTGTATCTATTGTGGCGTCCCCAGGGTAAAGCGGGAGCCCCGGGGGAGGATCCCGCGGCTCCGGCTGGGGGAAGTAATTAACGCCCGTTACTTCCCCGTGCAGGTGCTGCAGCCAGTAGGGAACTGGCAGTGGACACACCTGCAGGCAATCCCCCATCAACGCACTATATCTCTGACGGAGACACAGAGAGAGGGGGGAAAGCCGAGGGAGAACTGCGACGGCGGAAGACGCGACACGACACGACGCCAGCTTCAAACGGAGGGTCGCTCGTATTAATGACTCGCTTCTGTTTTGCCACAGGATTAAGGAGAGGACGCACGCCAGGCGGGAGGACGCCGACCCCGGACGGGAAGAACTTTCTGTTACCCTTTTGAGACATTCCACCCCCCTGTTTTCTTCAGCGTGATTAAAGAACCTTTTTTTGTTGGAAACACTTTGGTCATTGTGGTTACTGTTTTGTTCCGGAACCGTACCGTACCGCCCCGGGTCGTCACGTTTGGTGGAGAATGTGGGCGTGAGCGATCCATCGCTGCTAAGGTTCCGGACGAAACAGTAGCGCAGCGACCCGCCGGAGACCATGGAGAACGCCCTGGCCCAGCTGATCCAGACCCAAGTGCAGCAGACACAGAGCCTTCGGGCGCTTCAGGAGGCGATGACCGTGCTGGGGCAGCAGCTGGTAAGACCGGCGACGCGGACGCCGCCCAGCAAAGTGCTAACGAAGCAGACGGGGGACGACGATATAGAAGCGTACCTGGAGATTTTTGAGAGGACTGCCCGGAGGGAGCGCTGGCCCGAACCAGAGTGGGCGGGGATTTTGGGTCCCTTTTTGACGGGGGACGCTCAAAAAGCCTGCCGGGACCTCTCCGTGGCTGACTCGGAGAGTTATGCGGCATTGAAAGCATCGATCCTCGCACACTACGGCCACAACCTACAGACCCGGGCGCAACAGTTCCACGCCTGGGCCTACGATGCCACGGCGCCCGTGCGACCGCAGGTCACGACCCTGATGCGGCTGACCCACAGCTGGTTAACCCTGGGGGAGGGACCCCCAGTCCTGGACAGAGTGGTCCTAGACCGGTGCATCAGAGCCTTACCCAGAGACGCCAAGCTCCACGCCTCCCGTAGCAGCCCCAGGACGGTGGATGACCTGGTAGAACTGCTGGAAAACCACCAGGTCACAGTGGAACTGGTCCGGAGCCGCCCCTCGAGCCCCGCCAGGGAACACCCCCCGAGGAGGAGACGGGACCCCGGGGCCCCGTCCCCCCGCCAGAGTAACCAGGTCGGGCGGGCCCGGACCCCGCCCCCGCCGCGCCCCCTCGTGAACACGGACCACCGGCGATGTTTTACCTGCGGAGAAGAGGGCCACCTGGCGTGGAATTGCCCGGGGAACGACGTGCCCATGCCGACGGCGGGACCCTCCGACGCGGCCCGGCAGACCAGCAGCTATATGACGGCAGGAGAGACCCCCGGGGGCGCGAGGGCTCCAAGATTTCCCGTTCGGGTTGGCGGCAAGGACGCCGAAGCCCTCCTGGACTCTGGAAGCGCCGTCACGCTCCTGCGGCCGGAGCTGGCCCCAGGTCCGAGGGGAGACCCGATCCCCGTTTCCTGCGTCCATGGAGATTCCCGGACGTATCCCACCACCCTCATCACGGTACAGACCCCCAAGGGCACATTCGAGGTCACCGCGGGGGTAGTGGACCGTCTACCGGTACCAGTGCTGATCGGCCGCGACTGCCCCATTTTCTGGCGGTTATGGGCCCACCGGACGACCAGGGACCAGGGAGACCCCCCCACTCGACCTCGAACCGTCCGGACGGCCCGAAAGGTGCAGGCCTGTGCAGCCCCCTCCAGCCCGGATGGCTCGTCGGAGGCAGAGAGTGAGGAGGAGGTGCGGGACCCGGCCGGGAGCCCAGAGAGGGAGGGCGCGCCAGAAATGCCGGCCTCCGGGAGTGACGTCTTCTCAGAGTTCCCCTTGGCAGAAGGCAGCCACACGGTCGGCCCCGGGAAGTTCGGGACCGCACAATTGGAGGACCCCAACCTGGAGCAAGCCCGACGGGACGTGGCGGTGATTGAGGGGAATCCAGCGCACGGGGTGAGTAATACCTCCTTCCCACATTTTGCCGTGAAGAATGGCCTGTTTTACAGGGTGGCTAAACGGGGGGACCTTGTTGTTGACCAGTTGCTGGTTCCCCATTGTTTCGTCCCCACCGTACTGTATCTAGCACTTTCACACCAGTTGGGAGCACACCTGGGGGCCGAGAAGACTTACGACAGGATCCTGGGGCGCTTCTATTGGCCCGGGGTGAAGAGGGTGGTGGAAGACTACTGCCGAAGCTGCCGGGAGTGCCAGACGACCGCGCCCAAGGTACAGTACCGGAATCCTTTGATCTCTCTGCCTGTGATTGATGTCCCCTTCCAGCGCGTCGCTATGGACATCGTGGGGCCCCTGCCGAAGTCCAACCGCGGCCACCGGTATATTCTGGTCATCATGGACTATGCCACCCGGTACCCCGAGGCTGTCCCCCTACGCACCGCAAGTGCCAAGGCAGTGGCTAATGAGCTGTTCCTCCTCTGCAGCCGAGTGGGTATTGTGCAAGAGGTCCTAACGGACCAGGGGACCTGCTTCATGTCCCGGGTGGTAAAGGAGATGTGTAAGCTATTGAAGGTGAGCCAAATCCGGACCTCTGTATACCACCCCCAGACGGACGGCCTGGTAGAACGCTTCAACAAGACGCTGAAGCAGATGCTAAGGAGGACTATCGAGGTGGATGGGAAGAACTGGGACCAACTAATCCCCTATGTTTTGTTCTCGATTAGGGAAGTCCCCCAGGCGTCTACAGGTTTCTCCCCCTTTGAACTGCTGTACGGGCGGAGCCCCCGTGGCCTGCTGGACCTGGCTAAGGAGGCCTGGGAAAACCAGCCGTCGCCCCATCGCTCCGTGATCGAGTACGTCGGCCAGATGCAGGAGCGGATGGGGAAGGTGTGGCCTCTGGTCCGCGAACATATGCAGCAAGCCCAACGGGCCCAGGCCCGTAGTTACAACCGCACGGCTCAACTGCGGGAGTTCCGGCCAGGTGACTTGGTCTTGGTCCTGCTGCCCACGTCGGAGTGCAAGTTCCTGGCCAGGTGGCACGGGCCCTACGAGGTTACGGAACGGGTGAGTGAGGTCAACTATAAAGTGAGACAACCGGGGAGAAGAAAGACCTGTCAGATTTATCACGTTAACCTCTTGAAGAAGTGGCATGTCGCCGAGGCGGTTCCGGCACCTGTACTGACCCTTCTTGGTCCCGAGGTCGGCCCGGACCAGGTGAACCTGGGGCCCCAGTTGGCGCCGGCCCAGCGACAAGACCTGGTAGAGCTGACCGGCCGGTTCCGGGGGGTGTTCTCCGACCTGCCGGGCCGCACGTCGGTGATCCAGCATGACATCATCACCGAGCCCGGGAAAAAGGTGAGGCTGCGGCCGTATCGCATCCCGGAGGCGAAGAGGGACACCATCAAGGAAGAGGTGCGGAAGATGTTAGCCATGGGAGTCATTGAGGAGTCGCATAGCGCCTGGGCAAGTCCGATTGTGTTGATTCCCAAACCGGATGGCACGGAGAGGTTCTGCAATGACTTCCGTAAGGTGAATGAGATTTCTAAGTTTGATGCTTATCCGATGCCGAGGGTGGATGAGTTAATAGAGCGACTGGGCCCGGCACGGTTTGTCTCCACCTTGGACCTCACTAAAGGGTATTGGCAGGTCCCCCTCACCGACCGGGCCAAGGAGAAAACGGCCTTTGCGACCCCGGAGGGGCTCTATCATTACAAGGTTCTGCCCTTCGGGATCCATGGGGCGCCCGCCACTTTCCAACGACTGATGGATCAGGTCCTCCGTCCTCACCGGGAGTATGCGGCGGCCTACCTGGACGACGTGGTGGTCCACAGCCCGGACTGGACGTCCCACCTCGGGCACCTGAGTGCCGTGTTGGGGAGCCTGCGGCAGGCGGGTCTGACGGCAAACCCCAAGAAGTGTCACCTGGGCCTTGAGGAGGCCCAATACCTGGGGTACACCATCGGACGGGGCAACGTCCGGCCCCAACTTCGGAAGGTGGAGGCTATCACCGCCTGGCCTAAGCCTGCCACGAAACGTCAGGTAAAGACATTCCTGGGACTGGTTGGGTATTACCAATGTTTTATCCCTCACTTTGCCACCATTGCAGCCCCATTGCACGAGATGACCCGGAACAGCCAGCCGCACCACGTCCGCTGGACGGCCGAGGCCGACGAAGCGTTTGCGACCCTGCGGAACGCCCTGTGCTCGGAGCCGGTGCTGTGCACTCCGGACTTTGGGGACACCTTCGTCGTCCACGCCGATGCCTCCGGCTCAGGGGTGGGGGCGGTGCTGTCCCAGGTCAAGGGCACGGAGGAACACCCGGTGACGTATATAAGCCGCAAATTCCTGAAACACGAGAAGAACTATTCGACAGTCGAGAAAGAATGTCTGGCAATCAAATGGGCACTGACTAAACTGCGATATTACCTCCTGGGCAGGCGGTTCGTTTTGGTGACGGACCACGCCCCCCTGAAGTGGATGGCGACGGCGAAGGACACCAACGCACGGGTCACTCGGTGGTTTCTGGAACTGCAGAATTTTACCTTTTCCGTGGAGCACAGGTCCGGAAAAGCGCATGGGAATGCCGACGCCCTGTCCAGGAGAGACGAGTGCGGATGGGTTGACGCTCCCGGCCCCGGCATGGAGCTGGTGGTGGGGGTGTGTGGCGTCCCCAGGGTAAAGCGGGAGCCCCGGGGGAGGATCCCGCGGCTCCGGCTGGGGGAAGTAATTAACGCCCGTTACTTCCCCGTGCAGGTGCTGCAGCCAGTAGGGAACTGGCAGTGGACACACCTGCAGGCAATCCCCCATCAACGCACTATATCTCTGACGGAGACACAGAGAGAGGGGGGAAAGCCGAGGGAGAACTGCGACGGCGGAAGACGCGACACGACACGACGCCAGCTTCAAACGGAGGGTCGCTCGTATTAATGACTCGCTTCTGTTTTGCCACAGGATTAAGGAGAGGACGCACGCCAGGCGGGAGGACGCCGACCCCGGACGGGAAGAACTTTCTGTTACCCTTTTGAGACATTCCACCCCCCTGTTTTCTTCAGCGTGATTAAAGAACCTTTTTTTGTTGGAAACACTTTGGTCATTGTGGTTACTGTTTTGTTCCGGAACCGTACCGTACCGCCCCGGGTCGTCACACTATCTATTTCTGCTTTTTGCCTTCTAACTGTTTTTTATTGTTTTAATGATTGTTCTTAATTGTTTTTAAATCTTTTATTTTGGATTGTGTAATTGTTTTTAATTGTTTTTAAATCTTTTATTCTGCATTGTGTTTTTATGCTTTTAATGGCTGTATGTGAAGCACTTTGAATCACCTTGTGTTGAAATGTGCTATACAAATAAACTTGCCTTGCCTTGCCTTGCCTATGCTTCATGTGTTAAAGCTGAACTTAACTAAGTACTTTAGTTGTCTAAACCTAACTGAGTAGTTTAGTTGTCCAAACATGCATATGGGGTGACTGTGGCTCAGTGGTAAGAAGGTCTGACTTTAAATCAGAGGATTGGTGGTTCAAACCCCGGCTCAGCCAGTCCGTGTTGTTGTGTCCTTGAGCAAGACACTTAACCCTCATTGTTCACTGTTGCTGTGTCTACGGTCTACTGTATAGCATGTAAGTCTCTTTGGGTAAAAGCCTCAGATAAATGAAATGTAATGTAAACCTAACTGAGTAGTTTGGTTCATGATATCTTCTATGTGTTCACGAGGTCACACATCAGAATGCTGCAGCATCAATGTTTCCTCTTCTGTTCAAACGCGATGCATTCATTGTTCTGCATTTAGTGCTGGAACCTTGTGCATGTGTGTCCTCACAAGTACTACACAACACGAGTGTGTGTGAGAGAGTGAGTCATGCTATAGGTTCAGCTGAGGAGATCTGTCCTCACATGGTACCATGAGTGAGTGTGTGTGTTTAGACTGATCAAAAGAAGCCGCTTTGATGTTCAAATGTACACACACACACACACGCACGCGGGCAGCATGTGACTGTTCACTGTATTCCAGATACTTTATTTGTGTGTGTGAAATAATTGGCTCCCAAAAGAAATAAAACAGGGAAACAAATTGTACAACAGCAGAGACTGTGTGTGTGTGTGCGTGCGTGCGTGCGTGTGTGTGTGTGTATGTGTGTGGGTGTGTGTGTGAGTGCGTGTGCACACGACTGTCTTCATGTTTAAATTCATGTGCTCTCTAAAAGAGAGAGGAGGTTGTTTCTGTGTCCGTTTGCATTCATTGTGTGTTTCTCTTTGTGTGTGTGTGTGTGTGTAGATGTGTGTGTGTTTCTCAGATGGAAATATGAAATGTGCGTCTAGATTTCGGCAACGCGCCGTCTGATTCTGATTCTGAGAGAGGAGAGACCTGCAGACACGATGAGTGACGGATCCACATTTAATGAAGCACTTTGTAGAGACAGAAAGACGGGATCCTCCAGATTGGTCTTCACTTCACAAGCTTTTATGTACCGCAGACTTTTATTGCCTCCTTTTTAGCTTCAATACAGCAATTACAATATAAAAGCAATATGAAAAATATCCTGATGTTCTTGTACTTGTCTTGTCTCATGGTCTCTTGTCTTGTCTCATGGGTCTCTTGACTCGTACTTGTCTTGTCTCATGGGTCTCTTGACTCGTACTTGTCTCATGGGTCTCTTGACTCGAACTTGTCTCATGGGTCTCTTGACTCGTACTTGTCTTGTCTCATGGTCTCTTGACTCGTACTTGTCTTGTCTCATGGTCTCTAGACTCGTACGTGTCTTGTCTCATGGGTCTCTTGACTCGTACTTGTCTTGTCTCATGGTCTCTAGACTCGTACGTGTCTTGTCTCATGGGTCTCTTGACTCGTACGTGTCTTGTCTCATGGGTCTCTTGACTCGTACTTGTCTTGTCTCATGGTCTCTAGACTCGTACTTGTCTTGTCTCATGGTCTCTTGTCTTGTCTCATGGGTCTCTTGACTCGTACTTGTCTTGTCTCATGGGTCTCTTGACTCGTACGTGTCTTGTCTCATGGGTCTCTTGACTCGTACTTGTCTTGTCTCATGGTCTCTAGACTCGTACTTGTCTTGTCTCATGGTCTCTTGTCTTGTCTCATGGTCTCTTGACTCGTACTTGTCTCATGGGTCTCTTGACTCGTACTTGTCTTGTCTCATGGGTCTCTTGACTCGAACTTGTCTCATGGGTGTCTTGACTCGTACTTGTCTTGTCTCATGGGTCTCTTGACTTGTACGTGTCTTGTCTCATGGTCTCTAGACTCGTACGTGTCTTGTCTCATGGGTCTCTTGACTCGTACTTGTCTCATGGGTCTCTTGACTCGTACTTGTCTTGTCTCATGGGTCTCTTGACTCGTACTTGTCTCATGGGTCTCTTGACTCGTACTTGTCTTGTCTCATGGGTCTCTTGACTCGAACTTGTCTCATGGGTGTCTTGACTCGTACTTGTCTTGTCTCATGGGTCTCTTGACTCGTACTTGTCTCATGGGTCTCTTGACTCGTACGTGTCTTGTCTCATGGGTCTCTTGACTCGTACTTGTCTTGTCTCATGGGTCTCTTGACTCGTACTTGTCTCATGGGTCTCTTGACTCGAACTTGTCTCATGGGTCTCTTGACTCGTACTTGTCTTGTCTCATGGTCTCTAGACTCCTACGTGTCTTGTCTCATGGGTCTCTTGACTCGTACTTGTCTCATGGGTCTCTAGACTCGTACGTGTCTTGTCTCATGGGTCTCTTGACTCGTACGTGTCTTGTCTCATGGGTCTCTTGACTCGTACGTGTCTTGTCTCATGGGTCTCTTGACTCGTACTTGTCTTGTCTCATGGGTCTCTTGACTCGTACTTGTCTCATGGGTCTCTTGACTCGAACTTGTCTCATGGGTCTCTTGACTCGTACTTGTCTTGTCTCATGGTCTCTAGACTCGTACTTGTCTTGTCTCATGGTCTCTTGTCTTGTCTCATGGGTCTCTTGACTCGTACTTGTCTTGTCTCATGGGTCTCTTGACTCGTACTTGTCTTGTCTCATGGGTTTCTAGACTCGTACTTGTCTCATGGGTCTCTTGACTCGTACTTGTCTTGTCTCATGGGTCTCTTGACTCGTACTTGTCTTGTCTCATGGGTTTCTAGACTCGTACTTGTCTTGTCTCATGGGTCTCTTGACTCGAACTTGTCTCATGGGTCTCTTGACTCGAACTTGTCTCATGGGTCTCTTGACTCGTACTTGTCTCATGGGTCTCTTGACTCGTACTTGTCTTGTCTCATGGGTCTCTTGTCTCGTACTTGTCTCAGGGGTCTCTTGACTCGTACTTGTCTTGTCTCATGGGTTTCTAGACTCGTACTTGTCTTGTCTCATGGGTCTCTTGACTCGAACTTGTCTCATGGGTCTCTTGACTCGAACTTGTCTCATGGGTCTCTTGACTCGTACTTCTCTTGTCTCATGGTCTCTTGACTCGTACTTGTCTTGTCTCATGGGTCTCTTGACTCGTACTTGTCTCATGGGTCTCTTGACTCGTACTTGTCTTGTCTCATGGGTCTCTTGACTCGTACTTGTCTTGTCTCATGGGTCTCTTGACTCGAACTTGTCTCATGGGTCTCTTGACTCGTACTTGTCTTGTCTCATGGTCTCTTGACTCGTACTTGTCTCATGGGTCTCTTGACTCGTACTTGTCTTGTCTCATGGTCTCTTGACTCGTACTTGTCTCATGGGTCTCTTGACTCGTACTTGTCTTGTCTCATGGGTCTCTTGACTCGAACTTGTCTCATGGGTGTCTTGACTCGTACTTGTCTTGTCTCATGGGTCTCTTGACTTGTACGTGTCTTGTCTCATGGTCTCTAGACTCGTACGTGTCTTGTCTCATGGGTCTCTTGACTCGTACTTGTCTCATGGGTCTCTTGACTCGTACGTGTCTTGTCTCATGGGTCTCTTGACTCGTACTTGTCTTGTCTCATGGGTCTCTTGACTCGTACTTGTCTCATGGGTCTCTTGACTCGAACTTGTCTCATGGGTCTCTTGACTCGTACTTGTCTTGTCTCATGGTCTCTAGACTCGTACTTGTCTTGTCTCATGGTCTCTTGACTCGTACGTGTCTTGTCTCATGGGTCTCTTGACTCGTACTTGTCTCATGGGTCTCTAGACTCGTACGTGTCTTGTCTAATGGGTCTCTTGACTCGTACTTGTCTTGTCTCATGGGTCTCTTGACTCGTACGTGTCTTGTCTCATGGGTCTCTTGACTCGTACTTGTCTTGTCTCATGGGTCTCTTGACTCGTACTTGTCTCATGGGTCTCTTGACTCGAACTTGTCTCATGGGTCTCTTGACTCGTACTTGTCTTGTCTCATGGTCTCTAGACTCGTACTTGTCTTGTCTCATGGTCTCTTGTCTTGTCTCATGGGTCTCTTGACTCGTACTTGTCTTGTCTCATGGGTCTCTTGACTCGTACTTGTCTTGTCTCATGGGTTTCTAGACTCGTACTTGTCTCATGGGTCTCTTGACTCGTACTTGTCTTGTCTCATGGGTCTCTTGACTCGTACTTGTCTTGTCTCATGGGTTTCTAGACTCGTACTTGTCTTGTCTCATGGGTCTCTTGACTCGAACTTGTCTCATGGGTCTCTTGACTCGAACTTGTCTCATGGGTCTCTTGACTCGTACTTGTCTCATGGGTCTCTTGACTCGTACTTGTCTTGTCTCATGGGTCTCTTGTCTCGTACTTGTCTCATGGGTCTCTTGACTCGTACTTGTCTTGGCTCATGGGTCTCTTGACTCGTACTTGTCTTGTCTCATGGGTTTCTAGACTCGTACTTGTCTTGTCTCATGGGTCTCTTGACTCGAACTTGTCTCATGGGTCTCTTGACTCGAACTTGTCTCATGGGTCTCTTGACTCGTACTTCTCTTGTCTCATGGTCTCTTGACTCGTACTTGTCTTGTCTCATGGGTCTCTTGACTCGTACTTGTCTCATGGGTCTCTTGACTCGTACTTGTCTTGTCTCATGGGTCTCTTGACTCGTACTTGTCTTGTCTCATGGGTCTCTTGACTCGTACTTGTCTTGTCTCATGGGTCTCTTGACTCGTACTTGTCTTGTCTCATGGGTCTCTTGACTCGTACTTGTCTTGTCTCATGGTCCCTAGACTCGTACTTGTCTTGTCTCATGGTCTCTTGACTCGTACTTGTCTCATGGGTCTCTAGACTTGTACGTGTCTTGTCTCATGGGTCTCTTGACTCGTACTTGTCTTGTCTCATGGGTCTCTTGTCTCGTACTTGTCTCATGGGTCTCTTGTCTTGTCTCATGGGTTTCTAGACTCGTACTTGTCTTGTCTCATGGGTCTCTTGACTCGTACTTGTCTCATGGGTCTCTTGACTCGTACTTGTCTTGTCTCATGGTCTCTAGACTCGTACTTGTCTCATGGGTCTCTTGACTCGTACTTGTCTTGTCTCATGGTCTCTAGACTCGTACTTGTCTTGTCTCATGGGTCTCTTGACTCGTACTTATCTCATGGGTCTCTTGACTCGTACTTGTCTTGTCTCATGGGTCTCTTGACTCGTACTTGTCTCATGGGTCTCTTGACTCGTACTTGTCTCATGGGTCTCTTGACTCGAACTTGTCTCATGGGTCTCTTGACTCGTACTTGTCTTGTCTCATGGGTCTCTTGACTCGTACTTGTCTCATGGGTCTCTTGACTCGTACTTGTCTTGTCTCATGGGTCTCTTGAGTCGTACTTGTCTCATGGGTCTCTTGACTCGAACTTGTCTCATGGGTCTCTTGACTCGTACTTGTCTTGTCTCATGGTCTCTAGACTCGTACTTGTCTTGTCTCATGGTCTCTTGACTCGTACTTGTCTCATGGGTCTCTTGACTCGAACTTGTCTCATGGGTCTCTTGACTCGTACTTGTCTTGTCTCATGGTCTCTAGACTTGTACGTGTCTTGTTTCATGGGTCTCTTGACTCGTACTTGTCTTGTCTCATGGGTCTCTTGACTCGTACTTGTCTTGTCTCATGGGTCTCTAGACTTGTACGTGTCTTGTCTCATGGTCTCTAGACTCGTACGTGTCTTGTCTCATGGGTCTCTTGACTCGTACTTGTCTCATGGGTCTCTTGACTCGTACTTGTCTTGTCTCATGGGTCTCTTGACTCGTACTTGTCTTGTCTCATGGTCTCTTGACTCGTACTTGTCTTGTCTGATGTGTCTCTTGACTCGTACTTGTCTCATGGGTCTCCTGACTCGTACTTGTCTTGCCTCATGGGTCTCTTGACTCGTACTTGTCTCATGGGTCTCTTGACTCGAACTTGTTTCATGGGTCTCTTGACTCGTACTTGTCTTGTCTCATGGTCTCTAGACTCGTACTTGTCTTGTCTCATGGTCTCTTGACTCGTACTTGTCTTGTCTCATGGGTCTCTTGACTCGTACTTGTCTCATGGGTCTCTTGACTCGAACTTGTCTCATGGGTCTCTTGACTCGTACTTGTCTTGTCTCATGGTCTCTAGACTCGTACTTGTCTTGTCTCATGGTCTCTTGACTCGTACTTGTCTCATGGGTCTCTTGACTCGAACTTGTCTCATGGGTCTCTTGACTCGTACTTGTCTTGTCTCATGGGTCTCTTGACTCGTACTTGTCTCATGGGTCTCTTGACTCGTACTTGTCTCATGGGTCTCTTGACTCGTACTTGTCTCATGGGTCTCTTGACTCGAACTTGTCTCATTTGTCTCTTGACTCGTACTTGTCTTGTCTCATGGTCTCTAGACTCGTACTTGTCTTGTCTCATGGTCTCTTGACTCGTACTTGTCTTGTCTCATGGGTCTCTTGACTCGTACTTGTCTCATGGGTCTCTTGACTCGAACTTGTCTCATGGGTCTCTTGACTCGTACTTGTCTTGTCTCATGGTCTCTAGACTTGTACGTGTCTTGTCTCATGGGTCTCTTGACTCGTACTTGTCTTGTCTCATGGGTCTCTAGACTTGTACGTGTCTTGTCTCATGGTCTCTAGACTCGTACGTGTCTTGTCTCATGGGTCTCTTGACTCGTACTTGTCTCATGGGTCTCTTGACTCGTACTTGTCTTGTCTCATGGGTCTCTTGACTCGTACTCGTCTTGTCTCATGGGTCTCTTGACTCGTACTCGTCTTGTCTCATGGGTCTCTTGACTCGTACTTGTCTTGTCTCATGGTCTCTAGACTCATACTTGTCTTGTCTCATGGTCTCTTGACTCGTACTTGTCTTGTCTCATGGGTCTCTAGACTTGTACGTGTCTTGTCTCATGGGTCTCTTGACTCGTACTTGTCTTGTCTCATGGGTCTCTTGACTCGTACTTGTCTTGTCTCATGGGTCTCTTGACTTGTACTTGTCTTGTCTCATGGGTCTCTTGACTCGTACTTGTCTTGTCTCATGGGTCTCTTGACTTGTACTTGTCTTGTCTCATGGTCTCTAGACTCGTACTTGTCTTGTCTCATGGGTCTCTAGACTTGTACGTGTCTTGTCTCATGGTCTCTAGACTCGTACGTGTCTTGTCTCATGGGTCTCTTGACTCGTACTTGTCTCATGGGTCTCTTGACTCGTACGTGTCTTGTCTCATGGGTCTCTTGACTCGTACTCGTCTTGTCTCATGGGTCTCTAGACTTGTACGTGTCTTGTCTCATGGGTCTCTTGACTCGTACTTGTCTTGTCTCATGGGTCTCTTGACTTGTACATGTCTTGTCTCATGGTCTCTAGACTCGTACTTGTCTTGTCTCATGGGTCTCTTGACTCGTACGTGTCTTGTCTCATGGTCTCTTGACTCGTACTTGTCTCGTCTCATGGTCTCTTGACTCGTACTTGTCTCGTCTCATGGTCTCTTGACTCGTACTTGTCTTGTCTCATGGTCTCTAGACTCATACTTGTCTTGTCTCATGGTCTCTTGACTCGTACTTGTCTTGTCTCATGGGTCTCTAGACTTGTACGTGTCTTGTCTCATGGGTCTCTTGACTCGTACTTGTCTTGTCTCATGGGTCTCTTGACTCGTACTTGTCTTGTCTCATGGGTCTCTTGACTTGTACTTGTCTTGTCTCATGGGTCTCTTGACTCGTACTTGTCTTGTCTCATGGGTCTCTTGACTTGTACTTGTCTTGTCTCATGGTCTCTAGACTCGTACTTGTCTTGTCTCATGGGTCTCTAGACTTGTACGTGTCTTGTCTCATGGTCTCTAGACTCGTACGTGTCTTGTCTCATGGGTCTCTTGACTCGTACTTGTCTCATGGGTCTCTTGACTCGTACGTGTCTTGTCTCATGGGTCTCTTGACTCGTACTCGTCTTGTCTCATGGGTCTCTAGACTTGTACGTGTCTTGTCTCATGGGTCTCTTGACTCGTACTTGTCTTGTCTCATGGGTCTCTTGACTTGTACATGTCTTGTCTCATGGTCTCTAGACTCGTACTTGTCTTGTCTCATGGGTCTCTTGACTCGTACGTGTCTTGTCTCATGGTCTCTTGACTCGTACTTGTCTCGTCTCATGGTCTCTTGACTCGTACTTGTCTCGTCTCATGGTCTCTTGACTCGTACTTGTCTCGTCTCATGGTCTCTTGACTCGTATTTGTCTTGTTTCCGCCACCCTTCATCCCGTTACAGTCGCGTTGTTCTTCCTGCTCAGTGTGGCTGGTGCTCTCGTAGCAGACGTTTTATGCACTAATGTGAGAAACGACATCACTCATTCGTAGTTCAAACACGGACCAAGAATATCACACTTCTAACAGTTGTAATGAAGAGTTTAACTTCTGTCACGGTTGAGGTTTGTCCACTGACAGCCGGACAGGATCACTTCTATGAACTATGGTTATTAGAAAAACACACCTTGTGTGCGTCTGCAGTGTGCGTCTGCAGTGTTTCTCTGCGGTCGTCCTCAGTTCAGTCTGTCCTTCAGCCGTCTGCTGTGCTTGTCCTGTAGAGTCCATTAGACCTCAGCTCATGACATTACAGCCCAAATGAGAGAGAGTGAACAAGAGAGACATTCTGGATGCCTAGCAACAATCACTTGCTGCCTTCTTCTCCTGAGTCTGACACACACACACACACACACACACACACACATACATGCTTGAACTCCATCCACAGAGCCCCACACCAGCCTTTAGTGTCCACTGTTAATTTGGTGGATTAGGACCCAGTTAATTCTGTCAATTAAACCCTGTGTTCATTTGTCCAATTAAGTCTTATACTAATTGATCATCTCGAGGGCAGTCAGGGGAGCTACAGTGTAATTAGGTGGACGTCATCTGCCAAACACTCACATTAACTCACATACAGACACACAAAAAAAGGGAAAGGGCCAAATCTGCCAAAGCATTATGAGGTTAATTGAAACAGCTCGTTAAGTAATTAACTGATTACTGCAGAGTTAAGAGAGCTTGACTGACATCCTGTGTGTGTGTGTGTGTGTGTGTGCGTGTGTGTGTGTCTCAATTTGTGTTGGTGTGTGTGTGTGTCTGTGTGTTTGTCGGTGTGTGTTTGTGTGTGTGTGTGTCCACGCTAAAGATTTAGAGCTTTTCTGTTCCGTCTCACCCTGATTTCCATTCAACACACCAAACTGCAGCAGCTCAAAGACGCTGGAAAGGCACATTGAGAAGCTCCAGATAATTGTAATGCCTGGACACCGTGTGTGTGTGTGTGTGTGTGTGTGTGTGTGTGTGTGTGTGTGTGTGTGTGTGTGTGTGTGTGTGTGTGTGTGTGTGTGTGTGTGTGTGTGTGTGTGTGTGTGTGTGACATTAAATCACCGGCAGAGACTTTAAGGCTCGTTGCTGCTGATGGATTGATCGCTCACCAGTTCTCCACCTTCCCGCTGGTTCTGAAGGTGGAAGGAACCTCTGGAGTGACTCCATCACGGCGTCATCGGGTCACAACGGGTTCGACTGACGTTGGTGACGATGTGAAGAGGAACTCACGTTATAGAAATGCACAAATATTTATAAATATCTTCCTCTGTGATCTATTTGTACCTAGAAAAGTGACAATCAAAAGGTGCTCTGTAAGTCATTTCATGTATAGAAGTCTATGCTTCATGTGTTAAAGCTGCATTCTCTCTCCTGACCACCAGGGGGCGACTCCTCTGGTTGTATAGAAGTCTATGCTTCATGTGTTAAAGCTGCATTCTCTCTCCTGACCACCAGGGGGCGACTCCTCTGGTTGTATAGAAGTCTATGCTTCATGTGGTAAAGCTGCATTCTCTCTCCTGACCACCAGGGGGTGACTCCTCTGGTTGTATAGAAGTCTATGCTTCATGTGTTAAAGCTGCATTCTCTCTACTGACCACCAGGGGGCGACTCCTCTGGTTGTATAGAAGTCTATGCTTCATGTGCTAAAGCTGCATTCTCTCTCCTGACCACCAGGGGGCGACTCCTCTGGTTGTATAGAAGTCTATGCTTCATGTGCTAAAGCTGCATTCTCTCTACTGACCACCAGGGGGCGACTCCTCTGGTTGTATAGAAGTCTATGCTTCATATGCTAAAGCTGCATTCTCTCTCCTGACCACCAGGGGGCGACTCCTCTGGTTGTATAGAAGTCTATGCTTCATGTGTTAAAGCTGCATTCTCTCCCCTGACCACCAGGGGGCGACTCCTCTGGTTGTATAGAAGTCTATGCTTCACATGTTAAAGCTGCATTCTCTCTCCTGACCACCAGGGGGCGACTCCTCGTGTTGTATAGAAGTCTATGCTTCATGTGTTAAACCTAACTAGTAGTTTAGTTGTTTAAACCTAACTAGTAGTTTAGTTGTCTAAACCTAACTAGTAGTTTAGTTGTTTAAACCTAACTAGTAGTTTAGTTGTTTAAACCTAACTGAGTAGTTTAGTTGTTTAAACCTAACTGAGTAGTTTAGTTGTTTAAACCTAACTGAGTAGTTTAGTTGTTTAAACCTAAACAACTAAAAAGTTTCTCCATGTTTCTCAATGTGACATTAACAGCGTTTAGCTGTTACTCTGTGACCTTCATCGTGTGACCTTCGCCATCCTCATCATCATTATTGTCGTCTTCATCATCGTCGTCACTGGTGTTTATGAAGACTCAATCTCACACATAAATACTAACTAGAGCTCAACTGAAGATTCTTCCTGTACAATAGAATAAAAGAAAGGTGTGTGTGTGTGTGTGTGTGCGCGCGCGCGCAGCTTTGCCTCCCTAACCTCCATCTTTGTGGCATTTCCTCCTGCCTGCCATCTACAATAAAATTGAACGATGGCATGAGGAGGTTAGAGAGGGAGGACACACACATACACACTCTCTCTCTCTCTCACACACGTGTCTGCCTGCTGTTAAAGTGAATGGGCGAGCATTAGGAGACAGAAATGGTGATTGGAGCATTAGAGTTTCTATCAGGGACGATAAGTCTCTGAGCTTTCCTGTTGATATAGACACACACACACACACACATAAATATATATTCTCATAAAGTGGATGATTTACACATCTGTGTTAAAGAGTAAATCTCACTCACTCTGAAATCCTCGTATAGAGGATGATTTACACATGAATGGCAGACACACACACACACACAATTTGCTACCCCGTCACATCCTGACCCTCTTCCTGGCCTTTTGAGGCGCACTACCCTGTGTCCTGCTTACTGAGCTCTTGGAAAGTGTGTCCGCCCCTCTGATTGAAAGAGAGACTTGCTAACCACTGAGCCACAGTGGCCCCAGTCGCATATATATGATTATACAACATTTACCCCCTTGAGTGAATAATCATCACTCAATCAAACTGAAAATGTTCGGGCTCTTCAGGATTCACTGGGGCGACTGTGGCTCAGTGGTTAACAAGTCTGTCTTTCAATCAGAGGGTCGGTGGTTTGATACCAGGCTCAGCCAGTCCATGTCTATGTGTCCTTGAGCAAGACACTTAACCCTCATTGCTCACCGTTGCTGTGTCTACTGTCTACTGTATATCATGTAAGTCGCTTTGAATAAAAGCCTCAGATAGATGTAATTTGTATATTTTGCTTACAGTAGAGAACCCATGATCAGGGAACATAGGGGAGTGAGTGGACCACGCGGGGGAGTGAGTGGACCACATGGGGGAGTGGACCACGCGGGGGAGTGAGTGGACCACATGGGGGAGTGAGTGGACCACATGGGGTCTGTCTCTCTTTATGACTGCAGTCCTGCTCTCATGGTCCTTCCTGTTTCTGTCGCTGCTGCACACAGAGCTGCAGACGCCTCTATGAGCAGTACGATGACCACTGATGTCACTGCCTGTGTGTGTGTGTGTGTGTGTGTGTGTGTGTGTGTGAGTGAGAGTGTGAGTCTGTGCTTCTGGGTGTGTGTTTGATCCCGATCCAGGAATAACACAGCTGTCTGGTTCCCGTCTGATTGTGTCTGAACTTATGTAACATCGGCAGAGAGGAAGAAGACTGATCACTTCCATCCAGGACCAGGACTCCGGATCCTGGTGATTCAGGTCCCACTGAAAGACTTTGGAAGGCAACCACAAAGAGACACAGAACAAGCACAAAGAGACACAGAACAACCACAAAGAGACACAGAACAACCACAAAGAGACACAGAACAACCACAAAGAGACACAACACAAGCACAAAGAGACACAGAACAACCACAAAGAGACACAACACAACCACAAAGAGACACAACACAACCACAAAGAGAAACAACACAACCACAAAGAGACACAAAACCACCACAAAGAGACACAGAACAACCACAAAGAGACACAACACAACCACAAGGAGACAGAACACAACTAACCAAGTACCAAAGACCCCACGGCCCAAGGACCTCAACAGCTACAGGCCGGTGGCATTAACATCCCACCTGATGAAGACCCTGGAGAGGCTGGTCCTTGCCCATCTCCGCCCCCTGGTGAGCTCATCCCTGGACCCACTTCAGTTTGCCTACCAGTCTGGCATCGGGGTGGATGACGCCGTCATCTACCTGCTACAGAGATGCCTCTCTCACCTGGAAAAGGCTGGAAGCACTGTGAGGGTCATGTTTTTCGACTTCT
This sequence comes from Cottus gobio, assembly GCA_023566465.1. Lineage (NCBI taxonomy): Eukaryota > Metazoa > Chordata > Actinopteri > Perciformes > Cottidae > Cottus > Cottus gobio. The sequence continues at coordinate 612,051 of CM042227.1, read as the reverse complement.
CCAGTGCCTTCAACACCATTCAGCCTTTGCTTCTGAGGGACAAGCTGGAGCAGACCGGGGTGGACCACCACTTCACTGCATGAATCCTGGACTACCTCACCAACCGTCCACAGTATGTGCGGATACGGGAGTGTGAGTCAGATCGGGTGTCCTGCAGCACGGGGGCTCCACAGGGAACCGTTCTGGCTCCATTCCTGTTCTCCATTTACACCTCGGACATTAAGCACAACTCTGCCAACAGCCACCTGCAAAAGTTCTCTGACGACTCTGCAATCGTCGGCCTCATCTCTGCCGATGATGACAGGGAGTACAGGGAACTGAACCAGGACTTTTTAGGATGGTGCCAGCGGAACCGCCTCCAGATAAACTCCAGTAAGACCAAGGAGCTGGTGGTGGACTTCCGCCAGGGCAAACGCTCTCCTCCGCTACCATTGAGCATCCAGGGACTGGACATTGAGATGGTGATGTCTTACAAGTACCTGGGTGTTCACTTGAACAATAAACTGGACTGGTCCGACCACGCACATGCACTTTATAAAAAGGGACAGAGCAGACTCTATCTGCTGAGGAGACTGAGGTCTTTTGGGGTGCAGGGAGCACTCCTGAAGACCTTCTTTGACTCTGTGGTGGCATCAGCCATATTCTATGGAGTGGTCTTCTGGTGCAGCAGCATCACGGCAGCTGACAGGAGGAGACTGGACAAACTGGTAAGGAAGGCCAGCAGCGTGCTGGGCCAAGCTCTCATCCCTGATGAACCACGCCTCCCACCCCATGCAGGACACCCTGGCAGCTCTGCACAGCTCCTTCAGCCACCGGCTGATTCACCCCCGGTGTGTGAAGGAGAGGTACCGCAAGTCCTTCCTCCCTGCTGCTGTCAGGCTGCACAACAAGCTGACCTCCCAGTAGCCCACAAACATTCTGGACTCTCAATACTTGAACACTTTTTATCACTCTGGTCACTTTAATCCATTCTGGTGCAATATTTTGTAATACTTTTGTAATTTTTGTAATTTGTATATTCAATATTCTACTGTACATTCAATTTATTCTTTACTGTTTTATTTTATTATGTTTATTACTGTTTATTACTGTTTATTTATATTACTTGTTTTTTTTATCTTTACGTACTGAGCAATGCTGCTGTAATCCTGTAATTTCCCCACTGCGGGACTAATAAAGGATTATCTTATCTTATCTTATCTTATCTAACTACAAAGAATCAGAATCAGAATCAGAACCAATCAGGGCGACTGTGGCTCAGTGGTTAGCAAGTCAGTCTTTCAATCAAAGGGTCGGTGGTTCAAACCCCGGCTCAGCCAGTCCATGTCGTTGTGTCCTTGAGCAAGACACTTAACCCTCATTGCTCACCGTTGCTGTGTCTACGGTCTACTGTATAGCATGTAAGTCTCTTTGGATAAAAGCGTCAGCTAAATGAAATGTAATGTCATTTATTGCCATGTATGCTTACACATACAAGGAATTTGTCCTGGCGGGAAGGTGCATACATTTAACATTTAACAATACACATTTAACAGTTAACGCAGTGCAATAAATGAGGATGAATGGATGAATGAGTATTTACATTGAAACAGCAGCATATCAAAATACCAAAAATACCAAAAATAAGATAAAGTGCATGGAATGTGCATGAGTGAAAGTGGCAAGTGCAATGCCAAAGTGTTAAGTTTATTCAAGTATAAGGCTATGTGCAGGGGAGTGTCCGGTGGGAATTGTCTGGGGGTGACAGAGTCAAAGAGACACAACCACAAAGAGACACAGAACAACTACAAATGTCTGTTGTCTCATAATCCAGTAATAACAGGAATACATTCCTTCCTTTGCCGTTTATGTCCTTGAGAACCAGGACTTTAAACTGAAGGTGTTTTATTTTGAAACCGGAAGCAGCGGAATGGGGTACGTGCAGCTTGACTCCTCCTGCTGCTTATCCCCAGCAGCACCTAGAGAAAGAGAGAGAGAGAGAGAGAGAGACAGAGAGAGAGAGAGAGACACAGAGAGAGAGAGAGAGAGAGAGAGAGAGAGAGACAGAGAGAGAGAGAGAGAGAGAGAGAGAGAGAGAGAGAGAGAGAGAGAGTGTGAGAGAGAGAGAGAGAGAGAGAGAGAGAGAGAGAGGGAGATACAGAGAAAAGAGAGAGAGAGAGAGACCGGCACGGAGCGCTGGTCCTCACGCGGCCTCTTTGTGGGACTCCTCCTGCGGGCTGAGAGCGCACTGACCCCGCAGAGCCGCCGCTGTGCGCCCGCATGGGAACTTCTCCGTAGAGCCGTGCGGGTCTGGTCCGCTTTGGAGGAAGAGGAGGAAGAGGAGGAAGAGGGGGAAGAGGGGGAAGAGGAGGAAGAGGGGGCTGCTGGCTGGATTATTACACACACTGCACACAAAAGCCCAGTGGACAAAACGCGGTCCCGGATCCGGGCCTGCGGGTCGTGGTTTTACGCAGCGTGCCCCAACTCTTATTCTCGATGTTGGAGGACCCGGGATCCAGCGGGACCGAACCGGACTAGAGGGACAATGTGGCTCTCCTGGCTGACCGGGGCACTTCTGCTGGGGACTCTGTGTGCAGGTAAGGGCTGCTCGCTCCGGAAGCGGACACATCGGGCTGCCTCGCAGTGCCAAACAGATCATTACATTACATTTATCTGAGGCTTTTATCCAAAGAGACTTACATGATATACAGTAGACCGTAGACACAGCAACGGTGAGCAATGAGGGTTAAGTGTCTTGCTCAAGGACACAACGACATGGACTGGCTGAGCCGGGGTTTGAACCTCCGACCCTCTGATTGAAAGACTGACTTGCTAACCACTGAGCCACAGTCGCCCCAGATCGCCTCCTTACTGAGCGGCTCGTGGTCCACTGGTCGATCAGAGGGGGGACCCTCCAACGTGTGTGTGTGTGATCATCTGAGGACGATGTGTATGGTGGTCTCTCTGCAGGAGTCACTTCAGTCCAGCCTGCTTCTGTATTTTGTGTGTGTGTGTGTGTGTCATTGTCTGCTCGTGCATGAGGAGGATCGATAATCGATTGGCTCACCGGGAGCGCGCCTCAGAGATCTCCGGTAACGGACAGATTGATCTCTTTTCTTCCTCCTCTCGCTCGTTCACGCGCACTCTTTTTACTACGGGCGGATGAATGAAGCGGCGCGCTCATGTGGACTCGTAGTAGCGTTGAGGAGGCGTGTGCGCGTGCACGCTGTAAAGACAGATGGAGAGAGAGAACGTGGGTGTGACGAGGGAAAGTGACGTGACGTCAGGTGTGTCCTCGTGCTGCTCAGTGACCGGGCGTTGTGCTGTGTTTACGATGCTTCTTCATCTTCATCATCATCCTCATCTTAATCATTACCATCTTAATTATTATCATCACCACCATCATCATCATCATCCTCATTCTCATAATGCTTTAATTTTATGTGGCGCTTTTCAGTCAAAGATGCGTCATCAGACAGTAGACAACGGTGAGCAATGAGGGTCAAGTGTCTTGCTCAAGGACACAACGACATGGACTGCCTGAGCCGGGGATCGAACCACCGATCCTTTGATTGAAAGACAGACCAGCTAACCACTGATCCACAGTCGCCCACATATATAGAGATATACTCTCTGGGGCGACTGTGGCTCAGTGGTTAGCAAGTCGGTCTTTCAATCAGAAGGTCGGTGGTTCGATCCCCGGCTCCGGCAGTCCGTGTCGTTGTGTCCTTGAGCAAGACACTTAACCCTCATTGCTCACCGTTGCTGTGTCTACGGTCTACTGTACACTGTATATCATGTAAGTCGCTTTGGATAAAAGCGTCAGCTAAATGAAATGTAATGTAATGTAATATACATATCAATAAATATAGATATGCATATCTATATATATATATACTCTCCAGCTTGAAGCAGATCATTTATAGGTCTGTTCCATGTTTTGCCTTCAAGTGGAGCATCTCAACATTTGAGCCTCTTTGTGCTTTGAATGTGTTTGGGGGTCCTAAGATCTCTGTCATTGTCAAACTGAGGCTCCCAGGGGCCCCGACTGACACGCCCCCGGGACAGATGTTGTCTGGACAACAGAACTAGAACTCTCTCACGTGCACGGTCACGTGCACGCTGGGCCTTGTACACACACAAACTGCTGTGCTGAAAGGTTTCAGGGGTTCACCAGTAGGTCTACCGGTCTCAGAGGGACGTCTCTGGGCTGTTGGTGGTCCTGAACGGATATCGGGGGTCTTTGGGAGACCATGGCTCTATGGGGGCCATGGGAGACCAGGGCTCTATGGGGTCCATGGGAGACCAGGGCTCTATGGGGCGCAGGACTTTCCTGAAGGTGGTTTGTTCAAATGGGGTCCTGTGAAGGGGCCCGGGACCATGTGGGGGGCTTCAGGCCGTCTTAGAAAGGGCTTCGCATCAGGGACTCTAGGGGTTCCCAGGGCTACTGAACACGAGGGAACAAGTTTGTTTTTGAGTTGGTGGTCTCAGGGGGGTCCTTGGGCCCAAAGGGGATCCCTTTGATTCTTAAGGGCAGCAAAGTGTGGACATTCTATTGAGACACGACTGTGGTAGAAGTGTGTGTGTGTGTGTGTGTGTGTGTGTGTGTGTGTGTGTGTGTGTGTGTGTGTGTGTGTGTGTGTGTGTGTGAATATCACAATGCCAATTAATGATATGGATCTAAATGTGTGTGAGAGAAGAGTTCCCATGGCTTTGGATCTGTGTGTGAGACCCCTGACCTCATGTCTGGAACGCACAAAGACTGTAAACATGTACGTAGTCACACACACTCAGAGTGATTTGCATTTCACACACACACACGCACACACACACACACACACGGGGCGGCTGAAGGCAGGTCAGGTGGTCAAAGGTCACAGACTATTGACATGTTAATGTGAGACGTCGCTGCTCTTCATAACAAAACTCCAGCTGTCTGCTTCTTCAGGCCATATGAAGACGGGAGGTCAAAGGTCATGAGAACTGGTTTTAATCTCGCCATCATTTCCATAACTTCTATTAATACGCCGTGGTCCTGAAGTACTGGATCAGGTCTCCCTTCATCTGATTGGTTCAGTTATTGATTATTGTTGTGGGCTTATGATCCATCCATCCATCCATTTTCCACCGCTTATCCGGGGTCGGGTCGCGGAGGCAGCAGGTCAAGCAGGCTGACCCAGACTTCTCTCTCACCCGCAACATCTACCAGCTCATTCTGGGGGATCCCGAGGCGTTCCCAGGCCAGCTGGGAGATATAATCCCTCCAGCGTGTCCTGGGTCTTCCCCGGGGCCTCCTACCAGTTGGACGTGCCTGGAAAACCTCTAAAGGGAGGCGTCCTGGAGGCATCCTAATTAGATGCCCGAACCACCTCAGCTGACTCCTTTCAACACGAAGGAGTAGCGGCTCGACTTCAAGCTCCCTCCTGATGTCCGAGCTCCTCACCCTATCTCTAAGGCTGAGCCCTACAGAGGAAACTCATCTCCTTACCCTATCTCTAAGGCTGAGCCCTATAGAGGAAACTCATCTCCTTACCCTATCTCTAAGGCTGAGCCCGGCCACTCTACGGAGGAAACTCATTTCGGCCGCTTGTATCCGCGACCTCGTTCTTTCGGACACGATCCAAAGCTCGTGACCATAGGTGAGGGTTGGGACGTAGACCGACCAGTAAATTGAGAGCTTTGCCTTTCGGCTCAGCTCCTTCTTCACCAAGACGGCCCGGTGCAACGCCTGTTTTACTGCTGCAGCCGCACCGATACGCCTGTCGATCTCCCGCTCCATTTTACCCTCACTCGTGAACAAGACCCCGAGATACTTGAACTCCTTCGCTTGTGGTAGGCACTCTGTCCCCACCCGGAGGGAGCAATCCACCGGTTTCCGGCAGAGCACCATGGCCTCAGATTTCGTGGTGCTGACTCTCATCCCCGCCGCTTCACACTCGGCTGCAAAACGCCCCAGTGAATGCTGGAGGTCATGGTCCGAGGAGGCAAACAGGACCACATCATCTGCAAACAGCAGAGAGGCTATCCTGAGATCCCCGAACCTGACATTCTCCGCCCCACGGCTGCGCCTAGATATCCTGTCCATGAAAGTCACGAACAGGACCGGTGATAAAGGGCAGCCCTGGCGGAGGCCAACACCCACCGGGAACGTATCTGACTTACTGCCGAGGATATGATCCATAATATTGATAATGTAGAGTTATGATGAGAGAACTACATTCAGATCAATAACATTCAGAGAGGAGGACTTTATAGACCAGCATGCACCAGTGTTGTTGTTGCACGACCACGTTGAAGCTCATGAGCATACACACATATGTGTGTAGTTTATTTCCTGTTGTAATTGATTGATTGAATTAATTTATCCCTCACTGCCTCTTGTAGTTTACTTCCTGTTGTAGTCTGATTTCTTTTGTAGTCTATTTCCTGTTGTAGTCTATTTCCTGTTACATTACGTTTAGCTGACGCTTTTATCCAAAGAGACTTACATGATATACAGTAGACAGTAGACACAGCAACGGTGAGCAATGAGGGTTAAGTGTCTTGCTCAAGGACACAACGACATGGACTGGCTGAGCTGGGGTTTGAACCACCGACCCTCTGATTGAAAGACTGACTTGCTAACCACTGAGCCACAGTCGCCCGTTGTAGTCTATTTCCTATTGTAGTCTATTTCCTGTTATAGTCTATTTCCTGTTGTAGTCTATTTCCTGTTATAGTATATTTCCTGTTGTAGTCTATTTCCTGTTATAGTATATTTCCTGTTATAGTCTATTTCCTGTTGTAGTCTATTTCCTGTTATAGTCTATTTCCTGTTGTAGTCTATTTCCTGTTATAGTATATTTCCTGTTATAGTCTATTTCCTGTTATAGTCTATTTCCTGATGTAGTCTATTTCGTGTTATAGTCTATTTCCTGTTGTAGTCTATTTCCTGTTGTGGTCTATTTCCTGTTGTAGTCTATTTCCTGTTATAGTATATTTCCTGATGTAGTCTATTTCCTGTTGTAGTCTATTTCCTGATGTAGTCTATTTCCTGTTGTAGTCTATTTCCTGATGTAGTCTATTTCCTGTTGTAGTCTATTTCCTGTTGTAATCTATTTCCTGTTGTAATCTATTTCCTGTTGTAGTCTATTTCCTGTTGTTTGTCACTTCAAGTGAAAACATCTGAACTATCCCTCTAATACTCATTAGTCATAGAGGGAGTGGTGTGTGTGTGTGTGTGTGCATGTGTGTGTGTGCGTGTGTGTGTGTATGTGTGTGTCACTTGACATTTAGTCCAACTTCTTTTCAATTAAAATGTTCAGCAGAGAGTTACAGAAAGTTCAGGAAGAGACCACACACACACACACACACACACACACACAGTTGCCTGGCCCATTAGCTCACAGATCACCATGGCGACCGAAGTCGACCTACAGAATACTGATGAGGGTTCAGACAAGAATACTGTAGTACACGGTCAGAATACTGTAGTACACGGTCAGAATACTGTAGTACACGGTCAGAATACTGTAGTACACGGTCAGAATACATAATGATGATGATGATGGTGATGTGATGATGATGAAGATGATGGTGGTGATGATGATGATGGTGGTGGTGATGATGATGATGGTGGTGGTGATGATGGTGGTGATGATGATGATGATGATGATGATGGTGATGATGATGATGATGATGATGATGATGGTGGTGGTGATGATGGTGATGTGATGATGATGATGAAGATGGTGGTGATTAACTTGATGATGATGATGGTGATGGTAATGAAGATGATGATGAAGATGGTGGTGGTGATGATGATGATGATGATGATGATGATGATAATGATGATTATATAATGATGATGATGGTGATGGTGATGAAGATGCTCTCTGTGCTGCAGGCCTCAGTGGGGGCGGGGCCGACACCACTGACTGTCTGTACTACAACGTGAACTTCGAGCTGGAGCGGACCAATCAGAGCGGAGTGGAGCGCTGCGAGGGCGAGCGAGACAAGCGCTCCCACTGCTACGCCTCCTGGAGGAACCACTCGGGCTCCCTGGAGCTGCTGAGGAGGGGCTGCTGGCTGGACGACTTCAACTGCTACGACCGGTACATTATGGGATGTGTGTGTGTGTGTGTGTGTGTGTGTGTGTGTGTGTGTGAAGGGCTGCTGGCTGGACGACTTCAACTGCTACGACCGGTACATTATGGGATGTGTGTGTGTGTGTGTGTGTGTGTGTGTGTGTGTGTGTGTGTGTGTGTGTGTGTGTGTGTGTGTGTGAAGGGCTGCTGGCTGGACGACTTCAACTGCTACGACCGGTACATTATGGGATGTGTGTGTGTGTGTGTGTGTGTGTGTGAAGGGCTGCTGGCTGGACGACTTCAACTGCTACGACCGGTACATTATGGGATGTGTGTGTGTGTGTGTAACTATATATAACTATATATACTCTACAGCAATGGTTCTCAAATGGGGGTACGTGAAACTTAAAAAAAATCAATGAAAAATTATTGAGAACCACTGCTCTACAGTGTGTATGTGTGTGTGTATATACACACACACACACATACACACAGCCAGTATACACACTGTACATGACCCTAAGCCCCGCCCCCTCCAGGCAGGACTGCGTGGCCTCAGAGGGGGGTCCTCAGGTGTTCTTCTGCTGCTGTGAAGGAAACTTCTGCAACGAGCGGTTCAGCCACAGGCCCAATGCCGGCGGCCCCCGTGAGTCCGCCCTCATGTTTCATATCTGTACCCGCCCCTCGTGAGCCGGAGTGTGGTGTAACTAACGGACATGTTTGTGCATGTGATGATGTCAGTGATCAAGGCTCCGCCCCCCGGCGTGTTGGACGTGATGGTTTACTTCCTGCTGCCCTCCATCGTGCTGTCTGTCATCCTGCTGGCCGCCGGCTGGGGGTACCGGCACCGGAAGCCCCGGTACGGACACGTGGACCTGGCTGAGGTACGCACGCACACACACACACACACACACACACACACACACACACACTGGTGGCAATGTAGTGGAACTGCATCGGTTTGTGTATTATTATAATATTATTTTCACCACAATCCTTTCATTTCTTTTTCAGTAAAACATTTGATTGAAAGTATTGTTTGACCCAAAAAGATTTATTTATAATGTTTAAGATGATTAAGAAGTTAAAACAGTCAACAAAACACGTATTTCCAATCAGGGCCCCGTTCCTCGTACCTGGTTTACTGAGTAAGCAGGATCATTTTCAGGATAAGATTACATAACCCAGGCTTTCCGGTTCCACGAAGCAAGTTTGGAAAAATCACCATAGCAACACATCCATAAACTTGAACCTGCTCCAGCGCAGGCTTACTTCAGTTAGCTGGATAAGTTTGCCACTACCCCGGAAACTAATGGCAGCTCCTTCATCAGAGATCCCGTTGAAGGAGCGATATTAGTTAGATTATCGTTTCATAGGAGAGAGTTCTACGAGATCGTCAAGATCCGTTATCACATGACTTCCTGTATGAGCATCACATCATGATGACTTCCTGTATGAGCATCACATCATGATGACTTCCTGTATGAGCATCACATCATGATGACTTCCTGTTATCACATCCTCATGACTTCCTGTATGAGCATCACATCATGATGACTTCCTGTATGAGCATCACATCATGATGACTTCCTGTTATCACATCATCATGACTTCCTGTTATCACATCATCATGACTTCCTGTTATCACATCATCATGACTTCCTGTTATCACATCATCATGACTTCCTGTTATCACATCATCATGACTTCCTGTTATCACATCATCATGACTTCCTGTTATCACATCATCATGACTTCCTGTTATCACATCATCATGACTTCCTGTATGAGCATCACATCATGATGACTTCCTGTATGAGCATCACATCATCATGACTTCCTGTTATCACATCATGATGACTTCCTGTACGAGCATCACATCATGATGACTTCCTGTACGAGCATCACATCATGATGACTTCCTGTATGAGCATCACATCATGATGACTTCCTGTATGAGCATCACATCATGATGACTTCCTGTATGAGCATCACATCATCATGACTTCCTGTATGAGCATCACATCATGATGACTTCCCGTATGAGCATCACATCATGATGACTTCCTGTATGAGCATCACATCATGATGACTTCCTGTTATCACATCATGATGACTTCCTGTTATCACATCCTCATGACTTCCTGTATGAGCATCACATCATGATGACTTCCTGTTATCACATCATGATGACTTCCTGTATGAGCATCACATCATGATGACTTCCTGTTATCACATCATGATGACTTCCTGTATGAGCATCACATCATGATGACTTCCTGTTATCACATCATGATGACTTCCTGTATGAGCATCATCATGACTTCCTGTATGAGCATCACATCATCATGACTTCCTGTATGAGCATCACATCATCATGACTTCCTGTTATCACATCATGATGACTTCCTGTATGAGCATCACATCATGATGACTTCCTGTTATCACATCATGATGACTTCCTGTATGAGCATCACATCATGATGACTTCCTGTACGAGCATCACATCATCATGACTTCCTGTATGAGCATCACATCATGATGACTTCCTGTATGAGCATCACATCATGATGACTTCCTGTATGAGCATCACATCATCATGACTTCCTGTATGAGCATCACATCATGACTTCCTGTATGAGCATCACATCATGATGACTTCCTGTATGAGCATCACATCATCATGACTTCCTGTTATCACATCATGATGACTTCCTGTATGAGCATCACATCATGATGACTTCCTGTATGAGCATCACATCATGATGACTTCCTGTATGAGCATCACATCATGACTTCCTGTACGAGCATCACATCATCATGACTTCCTGTATGAGCATCACATCATGACTTCCTGTATGAGCATCACATCATGACTTCCTGTTATCACATCATGATGACTTCCTGTATGAGCATCACATCATGACTTCCTGTATGAGCATCACATCATCATGACTTCCTGTATGAGCATCACATCATCATGACTTCCTGTATGAGCATCACATCATCATGACTTCCTGTTATCACATCATGATGACTTCCTGTATGAGCATCACATCATGATGACTTCCTGTATGAGCATCACATCATGATGACTTCCTGTACGAGCATCACATCATGATGACTTCCTGTATGAGCATCACATCATGATGACTTCCTGTACGAGCATCACATCATGATGACTTCCTGTATGAGCATCACATCATGATGACTTCCTGTACGAGCATCACATCATCATGACTTCCTGTATGAGCATCACATCATGATGACTTCCTGTATGAGCATCACATCATCATGACTTCCTGTATGAGCATCACATCATGATGACTTCCTGTATGAGCATCACATCATGATGACTTCCTGTACGAGCATCACATCATGATGACTTCCTGTACGAGCATCACATCATCATGACTTCCTGTATGAGCATCACATCATGATGACTTCCTGTATGAGCACTATCAATTCTGCTCGTAAAGTTGATTTGGAGCTTAATAAACTTCTGGATGTGTTCATTACATTCATGTCCGAGTACATGCAATCAAAGAAGATTCATAATTATATGACAGGGTTATTAGTACACCACAGCATATCATTATTGTAGAAAATTATTTAGGTGGACTCATGATAAGAATAGAGAGAATCACACACCATTTATTTTCACTGCTTCAATTGATTGAATTTCTGATTATGAATACATACATAAAACACACACACACACACAGATCCGAGCCCATAAACAGATTCGCACACACATATTCAATCAGAATCAGAATCAGAATCAGAACCATTTATTGCCATGTATGTTTACAAACTCCCAGTTGTATATAATGTACACATATAGTACATGTTACAGCAGTGCATACAGTACATATATCCTCATATTAATTCGTATCAATTAGATCCTCTTTGGGCTCGTTTTTATCTACTTGTTCTGAAAGAGTTGAGATCATTATTTTCGCTATAAGATCTCATTTGATGATGCATATTATTAAGCCTAATGCCAGCAGGCACATTTAAATAAATATAATCTGATTGATTGGAGTGATGAGATATTAAAATTAGCCGATACATTTTCCCAACACTTACACATTTAACTTGTGTGATATTTTGCCCTGCGTCTTGTCTAGCCCTCACAGCGGTGGCGCTGTAAACTAGATTTTACCAAAGTTATGGTCTTGAATTCCTCATATGCGTTCATGATCATCTTCTGCTCGTCAGCGGAGAAAAAAGAGGCTCTTCTTTTGAGTTTATTGCCGTTGTACAGTTAAATAATCATGGTTTCAGTGATTGCCGCTTCCCCCTTCTGAAGTTGGACGGGCACGTGCAGTCATCCTGATTACTGACGTCTGGTTCAAATTAACGAGACCGTTTGAGCGCGGATCAGCCTTTGAGGAACCGAGTTAGCCTGATGTTAATCATCGGGTTGATTTAAGCTGGATAACAGGACATTTGATCGACTTAGTTGAACCACGTACGAGGAACGGCCCCTGGTCCCTGATGTCATAGTCAATACTAATAACATACTAGCAATAAAAACATTTTCTCTTTCATTTACATTTTTTATATGCAAAATATTTTGTAAAATTTGGACAAAAAAAAAAAAATAATAATATAAATAGTATATAGTAAAATGCTATATTGAGTTCTCGAGCTGCAGCATTTTAAACCGGACAGCAGGTTTCATTTCATCACATGTTGGTCCTCTTCCTCGTCGTCTGATCTCACTCTCTGATTGGCTCCTGCAGGACCCGCCCCCCCCGGCCCCGCCCCTCCTGTGCCTCCAGCCCCTGCAGCTTCTGGAGGTGAAAGCTAGAGGGCGCTTCGGCTGCGTCTGGAAGGCCCAGTTGAGGAGCGAGCACGTGGCCGTCAAGATCTTCCCCGTCCAGGTCCAGACCCAGACCCTCTGTGTGCTTTTAATGTCTGGAAACCCTCGCTCACCTCCTCCTCCTCCTCCTCTTCCTCACAGAACAAGGACTCATGGGAGAACGAGACCGACATCTTCATCACGCCGGGGATGAAGCACGAGAACATCCTGAGGTTCATCGCTGCCGAGAAACGAGGGAGTCACCTGGAGGCCGAACTGTGGCTCATCACCGAGTTCCACGAGAGGGTGAGGAAGAGGAGGAGGAGGAAGAGGAGGAGGAAGAAAAGGGACCAACAGAAATATCTGGAGCATAAATCAGACTCTGAGGATCTGTTCTGGGTCGATGTGATTTTGAATGAAGACCTCCGTGCCAGTCTCTATTGGTCTCTACTGGTCTCTATTGGTCTACTGGTCTCTACTGGTCTCTGCTGATCTGTGCTGGTCTCTGCTGGTCTCTACAGGGTTCTCTGTCAGACTTCCTGAAGGGGAACATCGTCAGCTGGTCCGAGTTGTGTCACATCTCCGAGTCGATGGCGTGCGGCCTGGCGTACCTTCACGAGGACGTCCCCCACCTCAAAGGAGAGGGCTCCAAGCCGGCCATCGCCCACAGGTCAGTTATCATCCATCATCATCATCATCCTCTTATCCGAGTCGGGTCTCGGGGGCAGGTCCAGCAGGCTGACCCGGGCTTCCCTCTCACCCGCAACACGTTCCAGCTCATTCTGGGGGATCTAGAGGCGTTCAGGCCAGCTGGGAGATATAATGCGGCCATGGGAGGTGTCTGGAGGCGGGACCGAAAACACAAACGCTGAACACCGGCATACAAAACACAATGAATGACACAAGAGAGGAGATTTGGGGGAAACAGAGGTTAAACAAACAATGGGTCAGACGGGGATCCTGACAGATATCTATGAGGTAATATTTGACCCTCTTTACCTGTAGAGTCTCACTTCAGCAGCTCTGACATCACCAAACTTTACTCTTTCATTCCTACATATATTCTGAGGGTTCATGCAGAGAGGTTTGTGCACACAGCATTCAGAGCCTCGTTTAGATGACCTTTGACCCCCGGTGTCTCGTGCCTCTCAGGGACTTCAAGAGTAAGAACGTCATGCTGCGTTCGGACCTCACCGCCGTGATCGGAGACTTCGGCCTCGCCGTTCGTTTCGCGCCAGGAGAACCGCCGGGAGAGGCCCACGGACAGGTGAGCTGCTGCCCGCCGCACGCCATGCCCTCGTGTGTGTAACTGTCTGTGTGTGTGTGTGTGTGTCTGTGTGTGTGTGTGTGTGTGTGTGTGTGTAACTGTCTGTGTGTGTGTGTGTGTGTAACTGTGTGTGTGTGTGTGTGTGTGTGTGTGTGTGTGTGTGTGTGTCTGTGTGTGTGTGTGTGTGTGTGTGTGTGTGTGTGTGTGTGTGTGTGTGTGTGTGTAACTGTGTGTGTGTGTGTGTGTGTGTGTGTGTGTCTGTGTGTGTGTGTGTGTGTGTGTGTGTGTGTGTGTGTGTGTGTGTGTGTGTGTGTGTGTGTGTGTCTGTGTGTCTGTGTGTGTGTGTGTGTGTGTGTGTGTGTGTGTGTGTGTGTGTAACTGTGTGTGTGTGTGTGTGTGTGTGTGTGTGTGTGTGTGTGTCTGTGTGTGTGTGTGTGTGTGTGTGTGTGTAAGTAACTGTCTGTGTGTGTGTGTGCAGGTGGGGACCTGGCGATACATGGCTCCGGAGGTCTTAGAAGGAGCGATCAACTTCCAGAGAGACTCCTTCCTGAGGATCGACATGTACGCTCTGGGCCTCGTGCTCTGGGAGCTGGTGTCCCGCTGCAGAGCTGTGGACGGTAATTATGATTTATTATATATTATAGTTTATTAGTACATATTATATAATACCATCATCATATATTATATTATATTATATTTTATAGTTTATTATTACATATTATAGTTTATTATATTCTAAACAAGAATCAAGAAGGGATGGTAACAGACTGAGATATTATTTTATAGATATTATAGTTATAAAGTTAACTAAAGTCTTCACTTCACGACTTTAGAACGATCATGATTTATAGTGTGTGTGTGTGTTTGTGTGTGTGTGTGTGTGTGTGTGTGTGTGTGTGTGTGTGTGTGTGTGTGTGTGTGTGTGTGTGTGTGTGTGTGTAGGCCCTGTTGATGAGTACCTGCTCCCCTTTGAGGAGGAGGTGGGTCCGCATCCGGCTCTGGAGGACCTGCAGGACGTGGTGGTCCATAAGAAGATGAGGCCGTCGCTCAAAGAGCTGTGGCTCAAACACAGCGTGAGTCTTCATCACGTCATGGTCATCGTCTTCATCGCGTTCTGATCATAGTTTTTGGTATCTCTTTATATTGAACGTATTATCGTAGTTTTTGGTATCTCGTTGTATTGAACGTGTTTATCGTAGTCTTTAATTTGTTTTCATATGTAAACAATGACATTCTTTACTGATCTAGTTTTTGCTCTCGTTGTCTTTCGTAAACCAGTTCCGGTCGTATAAGAGGATCATATTATTATTTCTGTACCTTCAGGGTCTGGCTCAGGTGTGTGAGACTGTGGAGGAGTGCTGGGACCACGACGCTGAGGCTCGTCTGTCAGCCGGCTGCGTGGAGGAGAGGATCTCTCAGGTCCGCCGCCTGACCGCCACCATATCCCCGCCTACCTCCGACGCCCTGCTGGTCTTTGTGCTGCCGCCGGACAGGGAACACTGACTGTTTCTGGAGACGTTACCAGTGAATCTCAACTTCCTGTGAAGACGACCGAATGACACACTCACACACACACACACACACACACACACACACACACACACACACTTCTTCTCAGTGAACATACTAAACAGGAAGCAGCTGCTCTTTGATCTCTGGACTTCTTTTCTTTGATTCTCTCTTCGTCCATTCGGATGAAGGTTACCAGCACACAGACTTGTTTTTCTCAAAATTTCCTTCCAGACTTGAATCATTTGTGTCTTTTTTATCAAACGTGAGTGTGTCTGAGTGTATCTGTGTGTGGATTAAACACACACACACACACACACACACACACACACACACACACACACACACACACACACACACACACACACACACACTCTTGCAGGACCCCCACAGTGAAAGGCATCCAGGTCCAGACTCAGTGAAAGTTCTTCTATCTCCAGGTACCTCAGCGACGGCTTTGGTCATTACTTTGGTAGATTGTTTTTATCATTCTTCCATCTGAGACTCCGCCTCCAGCTTCGGGTCACCTAGCAACCACCTACCATCAACCTGCCATTGGGATGTTTTTTTTCTACAATGCTGCAAACCCTTGTAGGAACTCGATGTTACGCAACCAGTCCGACTCTGACCCTGTGTTCGACCTTGTGTTCGATCTCGTGTTCGACCTTCTGACCTCCTGTTCGACCTCCTGTTCGAACAGGTAATGAGTTCTCTCTTTGTGTTCAGTGGTTTCATTGTTGTGGTTGAAGACGGAAGAAGCTTTTCAGGAACCAGGAAGTTCCGTCTTGCATGTAGAGATTTGATTGAACGACGGCGCTCAGCCACAGCATTTTGCTTGCGCTCAGAAATAAATCTTCTCAGGTAACCAGGACTGCGGGGGGTCAGACTCCACGGCTTAGGGGCGGGGCCAACGCC
The DNA here is from genome assembly GCA_023566465.1 of Cottus gobio. NCBI lineage: Eukaryota > Metazoa > Chordata > Actinopteri > Perciformes > Cottidae > Cottus > Cottus gobio. The sequence continues at coordinate 595,508 of CM042227.1, read as the reverse complement.
AGGTGGGGGGAGGGGTTATCTGAGGGTGCTCAAAGCCCATTGTCTGTCCTAAATATGGAAATGTGCAAGGTGCCCAAACAACGGAACTTAAATTCCCCTAGAAAAAGGGGCAAGACGTCACAATGCATAGAATGTTATGCATCCAGCTTAGTGTGTGTGTGTGTGTGTCATCAGCTGGTTGTGTCAGTAAAGTGAAATGTGACCTTTGACCTCCTCAATGCAAAGGTCAAAGTCAGCAGAGGTCAACAATTTCTTATTTCTTTTGTATTTTTTCCTCCAAACGGGACCAAAACCAGTTCAGAGACTCTTCATCCTAAAAGACACTCGTCATCACTGAGAGGAGTGTGTGTGTGTGTGTGTGTGTGTGTGCGTGTGTGTGTGTGTGTGTGTGTGTGTGTGATGTCATACATGTTAACAGTGAATGTCTATGATGCTGCTTCACCGCAATGAGGAACATTTTTCTCTGGTTTCCTTTTTATTTTTCCTTTGACTTTTGGTGTTTTGAACTCATGTAACTCTCCGAGGAGTCGAGGAGACGAGGATACGAGAGGAAGGAAGCGGGAGAAGAGCTCTGCTCATGAACCACAGATCACCTCAATACAGCAGAAATACCTCAGAAGACTTTTCTACGTTTCCACTTCTGGTTCTATTTTTTAGTCACGTGATATTTTATTGAGATTTTTCTTCTTTTTACATAAAACCTCCAAACTGACTGAAGAAAGAAACGTTCAAACCTCCAGCATGTAAATAGTTAATAAAGTTTTGTGTTGTTTTTTTAGACTCAACTGAACTGCCGATCTCATAAAAGCACCTGGACTGAGTCTCCTATGTGTCCTCATTTCCTTTCCTCCTTCCTTAGCCCCTCCACTTGAGTCCTCTCATCTACTTTCACTTGTTTCCTTTCCTCTCCTCTCCTTTCCGTTGTCCTTGCTCCCTTCTCCTCATTCCTTTCCTCCTCCATCTTTCCTTTTGTCTCCTTACTTCTCGTCTTGTCTCCTTCTTACTTCCTCTCGGCTTCCAGCCCCCTTAAATAATTCCTCTTTCCTCACCTCTTGTCTATAAGTGTCTCCTTTCCTTCCCTCTCTCTCCTAGACTCTCCACTTGTGCCCTTGTGTGTCCTCCTTTTGTCTCATCACATCTCTTCCTTGCCTCCTTCCCTTGTGTCCATCTTGAGAAATACATTTAGAATATCAGATTTAAACCAGAAGACAATTAAAAGAACCAAACAAATGTGAGAAAACTTGCAATAATTTAAATATCTGTTGTAATATTCAGTCGGGATGCAGTGACAGCCGGACTTAGGTCCAGGTGCTTCCAGGTGTTTCCAGGTGTTTTCAGGAACATATTACCTCATTAAAGCAACGTGGGCAGAAATGGCGTGCAGGGAAGCTAACGAGCGGATGTTTCCTCAGTATTTGACATTAGCTTGCTGTTAGTATCCCACTGAGAAACCAGTGTAGAATGCTAATGAGCGGATGTTTCCTCAGAATGTGACATTAGCTTGTTGTTAGCATCCCACTGAGAAACCAGTGTAGAATGCTAATGAGCGGATGTTTCCTCAGAATGTGACATTAGCTTGTTGTTAGCTTTGAGACGTTTTCTACTTGACGGCGTTAAAACTTCCCCACATTTAATTTATAACGCTTCTTGTTTTTTTGCCATTAAGTGTTTCAAAGCCCTGAAAATAAGTGTTTTCAAATGTTTCAGTAGCATTTTGGCTAACAGACGTAACTGAAATGTTTAGCCTTGATGCTAACAAGCAGCATTTCTCCGCTTTTCAAATTAAAAGTCCCCGTTTCAAAAGCAAGTTTGTGCGAGTGATGCTTCCATTTAGGCGGCCAGACAAGTGCCTGAGAGGAAAGCCTCCATCTCAAACAGCTGTTTCAGTGAACTGGCCCCTTGACTTCGTCACACCTTCCTCCTCAGTTATCGATGTTTGTTTACTCTGAGTGGGCGTCCGAGACAAACCACCACTCTGTTAACAGTTAATGTATAAATATATATAAATATGTAAGTGGAGCTGGTTTTGTTCCGTTCCATTAATTCAAAATTGACTCATTTTAAAGCTGGTTCAGGGCTCTCATTGGCCAGAGGAGACGCACAGGGTTTCCTGGGCACGTTGTCAAGGGGTCGTCACGATCAAACAGGTGTACAAAGATGGCTACTTCCATGTTGACGTGTCCAGAGCTGCTTGTTTCTCTTTGTCTGTCGTTAAACGTAATAAATGGATCTTAATATCACATAAAAATGTAAAGTCTCTTAATTTTATGCAACTTTGATTCATACCATTTGGATTGTTTTCTGTAACCAGATTAGCACTAAAACATGGTGAAATAACAAGCTAGCTAGTTATGTGTTAGCTATATAGCTATCTTTGTGTTAGCTATATAGCTAGCTATATAGCTAACACATAGCGACTCTGTTTCAATCAAACTTCTAACACAAAGAAAACCAGACGTGACAGATACCCAACTGAGAGGCGGCCATCTTTACTTTAACTGTGGTGATGAAGTTGATGATGATGGTGTGAAATGTAAATCTTGTCCCTTATGTTTCAGTGTTGTAGCTCGACTGTAGAACATAGAGACAAACTTGTACTTCTGGTTTAATGAACATGTTATAAAAAGAAAAAGAATGTTTGTTTTTGTTATTGTTTTTAAGCTGAAAACTGGTTTTCATTTCTGTAAACAACCAAAAAAAGAGGAAGTGTGGGAAAAGCTGATTTTGGTTTAGTCCTTTCAAATATATATATATATATATATATTTGGTCCCTTAAAAAGAGGGTGGCCACATTTTAATTTGTTGTAATTCCTACACCGTTCACCTGATTTGGATGTAAATACCCTCAAATTAAAGCTGAAAGTCTGCACTTAAAGCACATCTTGATTTTTTCATTACAACTCCATTGTTGTGGTGTACAGAGCCAAAATAATGAAAAATGTGTCAATGTCCAAATATTTATGGACCTGACTGTATATATATATATATATATATATATATATATATATATATATATATATATATATGTATGTAGGAAGGAAGTGTGATTTAAGAAAATAAAAGGTCCGGTCCATCCTGTAATGCTGTGCTTTTATTTTCTGGTTTTCATTTTGAGAAGCAATGACCTGTAACTACTACATACTAATACTCTGAAGGAATAATCTCTTTTTTTAACCGTGGTGGTTTGTACAGAGAACAAGAAAAGGGGTGTGTGTGTGTATGTGTGTGTATGTGTGTGTGTGTTTTCATAAATCTCTCTTTCTATCTCTTCCTCTTTCCACCCAGTGCCAAGATCATTACAGTATGAATGAATATAGTTCTAGTCCTCAGTGATGCCACACACACACACACACACACACACACACACACACACACACACACACACACACACACACACACACACACACACACACACACACACACACACACACACACACACACAACCTGTTATTGAAAAATAAAGAAGAAAAAAGATTTTTTTTGTATTTGGAATAAACTATAAAAACTGTCAAATCATTTTATTCAGACTTCTTTTCCTTTTGATTGACTCCACATGGCTCTCAACATGGCAACGGGTGAGCTCGCAGCTAACAGAGCTAACGGAGCTTTGTCTTCATGTGAAACTAATGAAACATGAAAATAATGAAACAAGAAGGATACACTGAATAGTTTTTATCTTAATATTTTAATCACAGAGAAGCTTGTAAACAACTCAAACATCCTCTACTCAGAGAGGAGGACTCCCCCATACCAAATTAAATGGTACAGTCCACCCCCACCCGATTCAAAGAGGATGAAGACCCCCCCCCCCCCCATACCAAATGAAATGGTACAGGCTGCCCCGCCACCCCCACTTAAAGAGGAGGACTCCCCCTAACCGAATGAAATGGTACAGTCCGCCCCCCACTCACACACCTCCCCCTCTCATTGAGCTGAATGAATGAGAGAGTCACTGTGGCATGCCAGAGACTCTGCAGCACATTCCTCTTCACTGGGTTTATTCTGCAGCTAACACCAGAAGACCAGTCTGAAACCAGTCTGGAACCAGTTAGGAACCGTCTGAGACCAGTAAGGAACCAGTTAGGAACTAGTCAGAACCTAGTTAGAAACAGGTCATACTTATTGCTGCAGAGATGAAGTTGCTGCTGTTGTTGCTGCTGATGGAGCGAGTTGCAGCTCAGCAGAAAGGTGAGTTCTCTTCCCTTTACTCTCTGTAACTTCTGCTGTTCTCCTGTTCTCCTGTTCTACTGTTATCCTGTTCTACTGTTCTCCTGTTATCGTGTTCTACTGATTCTACTGTTCTCCTGATTCTACTGTTCTCCTGTTATCGTGTTCTACTGATTCTACTGTTCTCCTGATTCTACTGTTCTCCTGATCCTACTGTTCTCCTGTTCTACTATTCTACTGTTCTCCTGATTCTCCTGTTCTTCTGTTCTGCTGATTCTTCTGTTCTGCTGATTCTACTGTTCTCCTGATTCTACTGTTCTACTGATTCTACTGTTCTTCTGTTCTGCTGATTCTCCTGTTCTCCTGATTCTACTGTTCTACTGATTCTACTGTTCTCCTGTTATCCTTTTCTACTGATCCTACTGTTCTCCTGTTCTACTATTCTACTGTTCTCCTGATTCTCCTGTTCTTCTGTTCTGCTGATTCTTCTGTTCTGCTGATTCTACTGTTCTCCTGATTCTACTGTTCTCCTGATTCTACTGTTCTACTGATTCTACTGTTCTTCTGTTCTGCTGATTCTCCTGTTCTCCTGATTCTACTGTTCTACTGATTCTACTGTTCTCCTGTTATCCTTTTCTACTGATCCTACTGTTCTCCTGTTCTACTATTCTCCTGTTCTTCTGTTCTGCTGATTCTACTGTTCTCCTGATTCTACTGTTCTCCTGATTCTACTGTTCTCCTGATTCTACTGCTCTACTGTTTTCCTGTTCTTCTGTTCTGCTGATTCTCCTGTTCTACTGTTCTCATGATTCTACTGAATTCTACTAAGTTATTCTGAGGTCAAAGTACTGAGTTCTAATAAGTTCTACTGTCCGAACACTGAGGACCTGGAACTCAGATCTTCAGTCCTTTGTGGTATAAATTATTTCATATTCAGTGTTCAGATCAAAGATGGAGTCTGAACAAAACGTGATCACATCTGTAAATGTGTCAATAAATCAAATGATCAATCAAGTTTACTCCGTAAATATTTGTATCAATTTATTGTTATGAGAAACATAAATTATCCTCAGTGAGTTAAAAAAAAGGAGCTTTTGTTCCTGTTAGCTGTTAGCTGTTAGCTGTTAGCGCTGTCTGCCTGTCTATGTGGGCAGGAGACACATGAAGACCCAAGCAGGTTGTGGTGAATCCTTGAAGACGCGACGACCTTCAGTTTATCTGTTGAGTCTGTTTTCTTCAGACGTCACGTTTCTGCTGATTTCAGTAGAACAAATGTTTCAGCCTTCAGTTCTTTTCATAATATATCATCATATTGGTTTCTACTGTAGTAGTGTGTTTTTACTGCAGTAGAGTGTTTCTACTGTAGTAGAGTGTGTTTTTACTGCAGTAGAGTGTGTTTCTACTGTAGTAGAGTTCAATTCAGTTTATTTTGTATAGCCCAAAATCTTAAATACAGATTCTCCTCTGAGGGCTTTACAATCTGTACACATAGACTTCCTGTCCCGGGACCTCACATCGGATCAGGAAAAACTCCCCAAAAAACAAACCCTTTAACAGGGAAACAAGGGAAGAAACCTTCAGGAGAGCAACAGAGGAGGATCCCTCTCTCGGATGGACAGAAGCAACAGATGTCATGTGACCAGAGTTACAGCACATTCAATGAATATGACAGAAATTATTCATGTAATGAGTAGTAGGCATGGACCATGACCCAGATAACCAGGATCCATGAAGCAGGAGGAGGTAGAGATGAGGGGCATCAGCAGGGCCGCCATGGCAGGGAACAGGACCGGATCCAGACAGCCACGATCCATGAAGCTTGAGGAGAGGAAGTACAGAGGGTCCCGAGAGGAAGTAGAGTTAGTAATGAGCATTGAAGAGACATTAATTCATCCAGAAGGAGAGAGAGGAGAAAATGAGAGGGAGAAGAGGAGAGAGGAGCTCAGTGTATCCTAAGATGTCCCCCAGCAGTCTAGGCCTATAGCAGCATATCTAGTGGCTGGACCAGGTCCGACCTGAGCCAGCCCTAACTATAAGTACTGTCAAAGAGAAAAGTCTTAAGTCTACTCTTAAATGAGGTGACTGTCTGCCCCCCACACAGAGTGTGTTTCTACTGCAGTAGAGTGTGTTTCCATGTGTTTTAAGGGCTGAAAAATGTCCACGTCATCAGTAAATCCACCACCAAGTCCGTTTCTCCTCCTTCAGCCATTGAGTGTTAAATAAACTACAACAAGTAAAACACTAAACATGTCATAACTTCTCTTATGTTTCATCTGAACTGTTCTTACTCCTCCTGAGTCCTGCTAGCAGCTAGCTAGCTTTCTGCTGACTTAAGTCAGGCTGGTCCACCGACCAATCACAGAGCATGTTAGTGCTGACTCAGGTCCACTGACCAATCACAGAGCATGTTAGTGCTGACTCAGGTCCACTGACCAATCACAGCTCATGTTAGTGCTGACTCAGGTCCACTGACCAATCACAGAGCATGTTAGTGCTGACTCAGGTCCACTGACCAATCACAGAGCATGTTAATGCTGACTCAGGTCCACTGACCAATCACAGAGCATGTTAATGCTGACTCAGGTGCACTGACCAATCACAGCTCATGTTAATGCTGACTCAGGTCCACTGACCAATCACAGAGCATGTTAATGCTGACTCAGGTCCACTGACCAATCACAGCTCATGTTAATGCTGACTCAGGTCCACGGACCAATCACAGCTCATGTTAATGCTGACTCAGGTCCACTGACCAATCACAGAGCATGTTAGTGCTGACTCAGGTCCACTGACCAATCACAGCTCATGTTAGTGCTGACTCAGGTCCACGGACCAATCACAGCTCATGTTAATGCTGACTCAGGTCCACTGACCAATCACAGAGCATGTTAGTGCTGACTCAGGTCCACTGACCAATCACAGCTCATGTTAGTGCTGACTCAGGTCCACAGACCAATCACAGCTCATGTTAGTGCTGACTCAGGTCCACTGACCAATCACAGCTCATGTTAATGCTGACTCAGGTCCACTGACCAATCACAGAGCATGTTAGTGCTGACTCAGGTCCACTGACCAATCACAGAGCACGTTAGTGCTGACTCAGGTCCACTGACCAATCACAGCTCATGTTAATGCTGACTCAGGTCCACTGACCAATCACAGAGCATGTTAGTGCTGACTCAGGTCCACTGACCAATCACAGCTCATGTTAATGCTGACTCAGGTCCACTGACCAATCACAGAGCATGTTAGTGCTGACTCAGGTCCACTGACCAATCACAGAGCATGTTAGTGCTGACTCAGGTCCAGAGCAACAGATGAAGACAGGAGCTGTACAATGAGAAAATAAGCTAATAGGGAAAATAATTATAATACATTAGTGTATTCATGAAAAACAATTAAATTATAAAATAGCTATAACTTTGTGATTCTGTTTTGTGATTCTAGCAGAGAAGGCCTAGCTGGTCCTGACGGCCACCACTGGTTTCTACTGCAGTGTAGTGTGTATTTAGTACAATAGAGTGTGTATTTAGCAGAGTCTGTATTTAGTACAGTATAGTGTGTATTTAGTGCAGTAGAGAGTTTCTGTATCTTTAACCTGTAGAACGGCTTCATTGAGTCGCTGAGTTCTGATCATCATATTGATGAGCCTCTACAGACTGTGTGTGTGTGTGTGTGTGTGTGTGTGATTACTGTTAACAATGACTCTCCACCCTCTTCCACTCTACCCCCTAAATTATCCCCCATCCCCAGATACAAAACCCCTAAAACCCCCACAGGGCCTCATCTCTTTGTGTGTGTGTGTGGGGGGGGAGGGGGGGGGCAGAGGTCAATCTGACCATCAACAGACTGACTTAACACATTCCACCACACACATGTTAATTTCTGTAGTGTGTGATCAGCTGTGGAGGTGTGATAACATCAACAGGGTGGTCTCACACACACACACACACACACACCTCGTCTACATGCAGACGTCTGTGTGACACAGTGTTTGTTCTGCTCGTTCATCTTCCTCACCATGAGGTGAGTTAACAGCTGATCTGCAGTCAGAGTTCAGCAGACATTAATATTGATGTATTCCGGTCTTTAAGATGAAGATCAGAACAAACAGCATAACTACTCAAAAAAAGCAACACCGCATCAGCAGACCTGACTGATGCGTCTTAAAGATCAAAGGTGCTTATTATTGTTTATGGCGTTATCAATATTATTGCTCATGGCTTCACTGGAGCATGAAGACATAACTGGAGCCCAAATTATGATGCAGCAGAAGGAGAGATTAGTGGACAGACAGACAGGTGCTCATTCACTCACAAGACGTGAGCTAATGTTTCTGCATCGCTTTGAGATGATTAGCCGTGTGTTCCAGGTTAGTCAATGATGCTAAGAGTTAGCTTAGTGTTCCAGGTTAGTTAATGATGCTAACGATTAGCCGTGAGTTCCAGGTTTGTTATTGATGCTAATGATTAGCCGTGTGTTCCAGGTTTGTTCCCGGCCATCTTGAACTTGGCCAGTAACGCAGTGATCAGCAGTAACGCCACATGTGGAGATCCAGGACCTGAAGTCTACTGTAAGCTGGTGGAACACGTTCCAGGACGACAGATCAAGAACCCACACTGCCTGAGATGTGATGCCAACTCCCTTCTGACCAAAGGTACAGAACCAGAACCAGTTTTTATTTTTGACATTAAATCTCAGATTTAAAAAATAATTTCAGACACAACCACACAGATGTTGGTGCATCTCTAAATACGGTGGACTGCTACAAGCTCACTGGTTCCCGACAAAATGCTTAAAAAAGACAAATATATCATTAAATTTGAACAAAGTCTCAGTAATTTCCTCAAACAAGGTAGCTGGGTAGCTAGGTAGCTGGGTAGATGGGTAGCTAAGTAGCTGGGTAGCTGGGTATCTAGATAGCTAGGTAGCTGGGTAGCTAAGTAGCTAGGTAGATGGGTAGCTGGGTATCTAGGTAGCTGGGTAGATGGATAGATGGATAGCTGGGTAGCTAAGTAGCTTGGTTTCTAGGTAGCTGGGTAGCTTGGTAGTTGGGTTCTAGGTAGCTAGGTAGATGGGTAGCTGGGTAGATGGGTAGCTAAGCTGCTGGGTAGCTAGGTAGCTTTATCTAGTTTGATGAGCTAACAGCCTGTGAAAGACAAACAGACAAAAACATTCACTGTCTGAACTTTCAATTTAGAAACCGACATTATTAGCGGGTAGGAAACATCATGTTCACTAACACCCACAATGCAACAGTGCAAAGCCGGTTAAACGACCGGTTAAATGACAGTCACAGTCTAACTAAAGATAACATTTACAATTGACCGGTTTGAACTGAGTGACGAATGACGTCAAAGGGATTCAATGGTGATGTTCTCTCTGACCAATCAGCGGTCTGCAGTGTTTTAACTCCTCCTTCTAGTACCCAGGTGGTACCAAAGGAAGTACCAGGTACACACCAGAGAGGTGGTGAAGGTATAAATTCTGACAATGTTTGTGTTGTTCAGAACGTCATCCGATCACAAACGCCATTGATGGGACCAATCACTGGTGGCAGAGTCCGAGTATCAAGAACGGACGTCAGTTTCACTGGATCACGATAACGCTGGACCTCAAACAGGTACACACACACACACACACACACACACACACACACACACACACACACACACACACACACACACACACACACACACACACACAACCACACTATAAATAACAGTTTGTCTTTCTGTTTAGATCTTTCAGGTCGCCTACATCATCATCAAGGCAGCAAACTCTCCTAGACCAGGTGAGACAGTCTGTCTGTCTGGTGTTTCAACATCTTTATATCAACACATATCATGACCTGTCTCTCTGTCTGACCCGTCTGTCTTGCTGACCTGTCTTGCGCCACAAGGTAACTGGATCCTGGAGCGCTCTCTGGACGGCGTGGCCTTTGACCCCTGGCAGTTTTACGCCATCAGTGACTCTGAGTGTTTGTCTCGTTACAACATGACGCCGAGACTCGGCCCTCCGACCTACAAGACCGACACAGAGGTCATCTGTACGTCCTACTACTCCAGACTGAACCCCCTGGAACATGGAGAGGTGAGACAGGCTGTCTGACCTTCTTTCGCTGACCTGTCTCTCTCTCTCTGACATGTCTCCAACTAACCTGTCTCTCTTTATCTCTCACTGATCTGTCTCTCTCTGCACATGTCTCTCTGTATCTGTCTCTCTCAATGTACCTGTCTCGCTGTCACAGATTCACACCTCACTGATTAACAGCCGCCCCGGAGCAGATGATTTGACGGCTGACCTCCTGACCTTCACGTCAGCTCGTTACATCCGACTGAGGCTTCAGCGAATCAGAACGCTCAACGCCGACCTGATGACGCTGAGTGCCCGCGACCCCCGAGAGATCGACCCCATCGTCACTCGGAGGGTGAGACAGGCTGTGGTCATATGTCAAAGTGTTTAATACGTATTAATGAAACAGGTAGATATTTAATATTTATTGATTCAAACATTTATTTTGTGTTTCACCTCGTTAATATTTTGTCTCTCAGTATTATTACTCCATCAAAGACGTCTCTGTGGGCGGCATGTGTATCTGTTATGGCCACGCCCAGAGCTGCCCGCTGGACCCTGTGAGCAAGGTAACCTGTTCACCTTTACACCTGTTCACCTTTACACCTGTTCACCTTTACACCTGTTCACCTTTACACCTGTTCACCTTTATACCTGTTCACCTTTATACCTGTTCACCTGTCCACCTTTACACCTGTCCACCTTTACACCTGTTCACCTTTACACCTGTTCACCTTTATGCCTGTTCACCTGTTCACCTTTACGCCTGTTCACCTTTACGCCTGTTCACCTTTACGCCTGTTCACCTTTACGCCTGTTCACCTTTACGCCTGTTCACCTTTACACCTGTTCACCTTTACGCCTGTTCACCTTTACGCCTGTTCACCTTTACACCTGTTCACCCTTACACCTGTTCACCTGTTCACCTTTGTGTGTGTGTGTGTGTGTGTGTGTGTGTCTACAGAAGCTGCAGTGTGTGTGTGAACACAACACCTGTGGAGAGAGCTGTGACCAATGTTGCCCCGGTTACCACCAGCAGCCATGGCAACCCGGAACCGTCTTTGAGGGAAACACCTGTGAGAGTAAGAAACACAACGTGGACAGAAAAACAGAAACACTTTTAAACACACGGAGTCTGGGTTAACCTGTTTCAAAACACCTGTCTGTCTCTCCACCTGTCTGTCTTTCCACCTGTGTCTCTCTCCACCTGTCTGTCTTTCCACCTGTCTGTCTCTCCACCTGTCTGTCTTTCCACCTGTCTGTCTTTCCACCTGTGTCTCTCTCCACCTGTCTGTCTCTCCACCTGTGTCTCCCTCCACCTGTCTGTCTCTCAGAGTGTAACTGTCACAACAAAGCAGAGAACTGTCTCTACAATCAGACCGTCTCTGAACTCTTTCTGAGTTTGAACACTCGTGGCGTTCGTGAAGGAGGCGGAGTCTGTCTCACCTGTCAGCAACACACGGCCGGCATCAACTGTGAGACCTGTACCGAGGGGTACTACAGGCCTGCTGAGGTACTGACACATACTGCAAATACTACTACTGTGTGTGTCTGTGTGTCCGTGTGTGTGTGTGTGTGTGTGTGTGTGTGTGTGTGTGTGTGTGTGTGTGTGTGTGTGTGTGTGTGTGTGTGTGTGTGTGTGTGTGTGTGTCTCTGTGCACACCCCCTCAGGCAGGGAGGTGAACAGCATCAAGGCCTACTGCCCTCCCATGCACTCTGGGCCATAACTGTGTGTGTGTGTGTGTGTGTGTGTGTGTGTGTGTGTGTGTGTGTGTGTGTGTGTGTGTGTGTGTGTGTGTGTGTGTGTGTGTGTGTGTGTGTGTGTGTGTGTGTGTGTGTGTGTGTGTGTGTGTGTGTGTGTGTGTGTGTGTGTGTGTGTGTGTGTGTGTGTGTGTGTGTGTGTGTGTGTGTGTGTGTGTGTGTGTGTGTGTGTGTGTGTGTGTGTAGGTTTCTCCGTACTCAGACGCTCCGTGTGTCGAGTGTAATTGTGATCTGAGAGGATCGAAGTCCTCCGTCTGCTCCAGAGACGACACGCAGCCAGGTTTATGATTATTATTATTATTATTATTATGCGTATGTATTCATTCATACATGTTACTGTTGTTGTTGATGATGTGTAAAGCTGTGTGTGTGTCTGCAGGACAGTGTGTGTGCCAGCAGGGCTTCTCAGGTACACGCTGTGAGCGCTGTGCGTTTGGGTACAGAGACTTCCCTCAGTGTGATCGCTGTGAGTGTCACCTGCCGGGCAGCACCACCACGGACCCCTGCAGCCCCTGCACCTGCAAGGTGAGCCCTGTCTGTCTGCTTACGGCTCACCTGTTCTCTGGCCCCTCACCTGTTCTCTGGCCCCTCACCTGTTCTCCGGCCCCTCACCTGTTCTGTCCTCCTCAGGTGAACGTGATGGGGGCTCACTGTGACCTGTGTAAACCAGGTTTCTACAACCTGCAGGAGAGTCACCTGCTCGGCTGCACCGACTGTTTCTGCTTCGGTGTGTCGGACGTCTGTGAGAGCTCGTCCTGGTCCAGAGCTCAGGTGGACACGCTGCACCCAGCTACACAAACACACACCTGTACACAAACGCACACCTATACACAAACACACACCTGTACACAGCTACACAAACACACACCTGTACACAAACGCACACCTATACACAAACAAACACACGTACACAAACACACACCTGTACACAAACACACACCTGTACAAACCTGTATATCAGATTATTTCTGCTGCTATTATGTTATAATTTATATTACAATTTATTATTTTTCAGGTGTTTCACACAGATGCTTGGCTCCGCCCCTCTCCGTCTCTCCAACCCCCCTATGGCAACGACCTACTCATCCCCAACAACTCTTCTGGCCACGCCAACCAGGTGCTGTCGTGGGCGGCGCCCAAAGGTTTTCTCGGCAACAAGGTGAGCTAACATTTCCATGTTTGGTTGTGAACCATCACTCGGTCAACAGCAGCCAGGGCCCGTTCCTCGTTCGTGGTTCAATAAGTCGATCAAATGTCCTGTCATCCAGCTTAAGTTAACCCGATGATTGAAGTCAGGCTAACTCGGTTCGCGCTCAAACGGTCTGGTTAATTCAAACCAGACGTCAGTAACCAGGATGACTGCGCGTGCCCGTCCTACTTCTAAAGGGGGAAGCGTCGATCACCGAAACCATGATTTATAAGATAAGATAAGATAAGATAATCCTTTATTAGTCCCGCAGTGGGGAAATTACAGGATTACAGCAGCATTGCTCAGTACGTAAAGATAAAATAAAAATCAAGTAATATAAATAAACAGTAATAAACAGTAATAAACATAATAAAAAAATAAACAGTAAAGAAGAAATTGAATGTACAAATTACAAAATATTACAAAATATTGCACCAGGATGGATTAAAGTGACCAGAGTGATAAAAAGTGTTCAAGTATTGAGAGTCCAGAATGTTTGTGGGCTACTGGGAGGTCAGCTTGTTGTGCAGCCTGACAGCAGCAGGGAGGAAGGACTTGCGGTACCTCTCCTTCACACACCGGGGGTGAATCAGCCGGTGGCTGAAGGAGCTGTGCAGAGCTGCCAGGGTGTCCTGCATGGGGTGGGAGGCGTGGTTCATCAGGGATGAGAGCTTGGCCCAGCACGCTGCTGGCCTTCCTTACCAGTTTGTCCAGTCTCCTCCTGTCAGCTGCCGTGATGCTGCTGCACCAGAAGACCACTCCATAGAATATGGCTGATGCCACCACAGAGTCAAAGAAGGTCTTCAGGAGTGCTCCCTGCACCCCAAAAGACCTTAGTCACCTCAGCAGAAAGAGTCTGCTCTGTCCCTTTTTATAAAGTGCATGTGCGTGGTCGGACCAGTCCAGTTTATTGTTCAAGTGAACACCCAGGTACTTGTAAGATGTCACCATCTCAATGTCCAGTCCCTGGATGCTCAATGGTAGCGGAGGAGAGCGTTTGCCCCGGCGGAAGTCCACCACCAGCTCCTTGGTCTTACTGGAGTTTATCTGGAGGCGGTTCCGCTGGCACCATCCTAAAAAGTCCTGGTTCAGTTCCCTGTACTCCCTGTCATCATCGGCAGAGATGAGGCTGACGATTGCAGAGTCGTCAGAGAACTTTTGCAGGTGGCAGTTGGCAGAGTTGTGTTTAAAGTCCGAGGTGTAAATGGAGAACAGGAATGGAGCCAGAACGGTTCCCTGTGGAGCCCCCGTGCTGCAGGACACCCGATCTGACTCACACTCCCGTATCCGCACATACTGTGGACGGTTGGTGAGGTAGTCCAGGATCCATGCAGTGAGGTGGTGGTCCACCCCGGTCTGCTCCAGCTTGTCCCTCAGAAGCAAAGGCTGAATGGTGTTGAAGGCACTGGAGAAGTCGAAAAACATGACCCTCACAGTGCTTCCAGCCTTTTCCAGGTGAGAGAGGCATCTCTGTAGCAGGTAGATGACGGCGTCATCCACCCCGATGCCAGACTGGTAGGCAAACTGAAGTGGGTCCAGGGATGAGCTCACCAGGGGGCGGAGATGGGCAAGGACCAGCCTCTCCAGGGTCTTCATCGGGTGGGATGTTAATGCCACCGGCCTGTAGCCGTTGAGGTCCTTGGGCCGCGGGGTCTTTGGTACTGGCACCACGCAGGATGTCTTCCATAGCTGTGGTACTTTCCCCAGCCTCAAGCTCAGGTTGAAGACGTGCTCCGCTATCCCGCACAGCTGGTCTGCGCAGGATTTTAGGAGCCTTGAGCTGATGCCGTCTGGACCTGTGGCCTTCCTCACCTTGATCCTCCTCAGTTCCTTCCTCACCTGGTTAAGGGTCACACTGGGGGGAGTGGAGCTGTGAGGTGTTGGAGTGGGGGTGGGTTGCTGGTCATGGAGTGCTGAGTCGTAGAGGTGTGGAGGGGAGCTGAGTGCTGTGAGAAGGGGGGAGGTGGAGGTGGAGGGGGGGGAGGGTAATCCACAGGGGGTGCAGACGATGGGGGTTGCAGCAGCAGGGAGGAATGGGTGGGGGGAGGGGTGGATGTCTATACAATATATAAACATATATATATGCTATGCACACATACAATATATAAACATATATATATGATATGCACACATACAATATATAAACATATATATATAAATGCTATGCACATATACAATATATAAACATATATATATATGCTATGCACATATACAATATATAAACATATATATATATATATATATATATATATATATATATATATATATATATATATATAAATGCTATGCACATATACAATATATAAACATATATATATCAGAATCAGAATCAGAACCATTTATTGCCATGTATGTTTACACATTCAAGGAATTTGTCCTGGCGGGAAGGTGCATACATTTAACATTTAACAATACACATTTAACAATTAACGCAGTGCAATAAATGAGGATGAATGAATGAATGAATATCTACATTGAAACAGCAGCATCACAAAATACCAAAAATAAGATAAAGTGCATGGAATGTGTTCCATGTTCTTGGAGATGGAGCTGGTGTTTAGCTCCCACTTGAGGTCCTGGGTAATGATGGAGCCCAGGAAGCGGAAGGACTCCACAGCATTGACGGGGGAGTCACACAGGGTGAGAGGGGCTGGTGGGGCTGAGATCTTTCTGAAGTCCACAACATCTCCACTGTCTTCAGAGCGTTGAGCTCCAGGTTGTTTTGGCTGCACCAGGTCACCAGGTGGTCAGTCTCCCACCTGTAGGCGGACTCGTCCCCACCAGAGATGAGTCCAATGAGGGTGGTGTCATCCGCAAACTTCAGGAGCTTGACGGACTGGTGACTGGAGGTGCAGCTGTTGGTGTACAGGGAGAAGAGCAGAGGGGAAAGAACGCAGCCTTGGGGGGAACCGGTGCTGATGGACCGAGAGGCTGAGACGTGTTTCCCCAGCCTCACGTGCTGCTTCCTGTCAGACAGGAAGTCTGTGATCCACTTGCAGGTGGAGTCGGGCATGTGCAGCTGGGAGAGCTTGTCCTGCAGCAGAGACGGGAAGGATGGTGTTGAAGGGTTAGGGTTAGGGTTAGGGTTAGGTCACTTGCTGAGAGCTGGTGTTGCAGTTTCTCAGAGTACAGTCGTTTAGCGTCCCTCACCGCCCTGCTAAACCTGTATTTTGACTCTGTGTACAAGTTCTTGTCCCCACTCCTGAACGCCTGGTCCTTTTGCAGCCGTAGTTTTCTGAGTTCCGCTGTAAACCAGGGATATATAAATGCTATGCACATATACAATATATAAACATATATATATATATGCTATGCACATATACAATATATAAACATATATATATAAATGCTATGCACATATACAATATATAAACATATATATATGCTATGTACACATACAATATATAAACATATATATATATATATATGCTATGCACATATACAATATATAAACATATATAAATGTCTGCCTGTCTCTCTCTCTCTGTCTGCCTGTCTCTCTGTCTCCAGCTGGTTTCCTACGGAGGTTTCCTGAACTACTCGGTGGTGTATGACGTCCCATTGGACAATGAAGACCATTCTCTCCCCGCCCAGTCCGACGTCATCATCGAGGTGAGTAAACAATAACAATAACACTAGTAAACAATGACATGAGTAAACAATAACAATAACACAAGGACGTTTACCGTTTTAAATAATAAATATAACAGAAAACTTCAGGTGTAACATTTGCTGAACTGAGTTTCTGTCCCTCGTCTCTAGGGAGACGGCCGAGCTCTTCGTCTCTCGCCTCCCGTCCTCGTCTTCCTCTCCGGGCTGGCCGAGCGCCCGGTTACCGTGACGATGGACCCGGAGAAATTCGTGGACATCCAGTCGGGCGTCCCCGTCACCCGGGACGACCTGCTGTCCGTCATGGCCGGCGTGACGTCCCTGAGGGTCCGGGTTCACCTGAACGCCTCCACCGAGTGGCCGATCCGGTGAGTTGCCCGTCTCCAGGACTCTGGACTGAGGGAGTGGGGGTGTGGGGGGTTTGGAAACGGGGAACCAGAACCAGATCTACAAGTTATTCAGTCCTCTCTCTCTTCCTGTCTGTCTCTCTCTCTCTCTCTTCCTGTCTGTCTCTCTCTCTCTCCCTGTCTGTCTCTCAGTTTCTCTTCAGTGTCTCTGGACGTCACTGACTCTGGGTCAGTTTCGGGTCGTCAGGCGGTTGCTGTGGAGACGTGTGAATGTCCGTGGGGTTACAGCGGCACTTCCTGTGAGGTAAGTACTAGCAGTACTACAGTACTGCTGGGTATTGTCGTGTACTTTGTGTAACGCTGTGTGTGTTGTAGGCGTGTCTCTCAGGGTTCTACCGGGTGGGAGGAGTCCTGTTTGGAGGGAACTGTATGCAGTGTGAGTGTAATGACCACGCCAGCGACTGTGACGCCAACGGGGTCTGTTTGGTGAGTCTGAAGAGACAGAAGACAACCTCAAAGACTCAAGACAACCTCAAAGACTCAAGACAACCTCAGAGACTCAAGACAACCTCAGAGACTCAAGACAACCTCAGAGACTCAAGACAACCTCAGAGACTCAAGACAACCTCAGAGACACAAGACAACCTCAGAGACACAAGACAACCTCAGAGACACAAGACAACCTCAGAGACACAAGACATACACAACCTCAGAGACACAAGACATACACAACCCCAGAGACACAAGACACACACAACCTCAGAGACACAAGACAACCTCAGAGACACAAGACAACCTCAGAGACTCAAGACAACCTCAGAGACTCAAGACAACCTCAGAGACTCAAGACAACCTCAAAGACTCAATACAACCTCAGAGACTCAAGACAACCTCAGAGACTCAAGACAACCTCAGATACACAAGACACACACAACCTCAGAGACACAATACAACCTCAGAGACTCAAGACAACCTCAGAGACTCAAGACAACCTCAAAGACTCAAGACAACCTCAGAGACTCAAGACAACCTCAAAGACTCAAGACAACCTCAGAGACACAAGACACACACAACCTCAGAGACACAATACAACCTCAGAGACACAATACAACCTCAGAGACTCAAGACAACCTCAAAGACTCAAGACAACCTCAGAGACACAAGACAACCTCAGAGACACACGACAACCTCAGAGACACACGACAACCTCAGAGACACAAGACAACCTCAGAGACACAAGACAACCTCAAAGACTCAAGACAACCTCAGAGACTCAAGACAACCTCAGAGACTCAAGACAACCTCAAAGACTCAAGACAACCTCAGAGACACAAGACAACCTCAGAGACACAAGACAACCTCAGAGAGACAACCTAGTGACCCGTTGTGTGTCCTCAGGCTTGTACCCACAACACTAGCGGTCCTCAGTGTGACCGGTGTCTCCCTGGTTTCTACGGCGACGCCACAGAGGGGACAGCTGGCGACTGCCGGCCGTGTGCGTGTCCTCTGACGGAGACGTCCAACAGGTGTGTGTCCTCGTCTCCTCGTCTCCTCAAAACCAAACTGTATCGTGTGAACGGCTTGTGCTTCAGTTTCAGCCCCACCTGCTCGCTGGATGCCTCTGGACAGGTGTCATGTGACCACTGTGGGGACGGGTACACGGGACGCACCTGTGAGAGGTAAGGACGGTGTGTGTGTCTGACTGTCTCGTCATGATGTTTCCGATCGGCCAATCAGAGGGCGGCAAGCCGGCTGTGACACCTGTCTGTCTCCATCTGTGTCTCCAGGTGTGCCAGCGGCTTCCATGGTAACCCGCAGGTGGTGGGCGGGGCCTGTATCCGCTGCGAGTGTAGCGGCAACGTGGACGTCGGGGAGGCGGGACACTGTGACACCGTCACCGGGGAGTGTCTGCGTTGTCTCGGCAACACCGCCGGGAGACACTGTGAGGTCTGTCAGCCTGGTTACTATGGCGACGCCATGCATGCTAAGGACTGTCGGGGTGAGAGACACACACACACAAACACACACACACACACACACACAGTTTTGTATTTGCAGCAGCAGGAATGTTGATCTTTTCAGATCCAGATTAGGTTTGACCTCTGACCTCTTTGTTCTGCTGTCACATGACATATTTAGTTTAAATGTTGCCTGTCTGTCTCTCTGCCTGTCTGTCTCTCTCAGCGTGCGGCTGTGATGTCAGCGGCTCCCTCTCCAGTGTGTGTGATGTCACTACAGGTCAGTGTTTCTGCAGAGAGAACGTGACGGGACTCACCTGCGACCGCTGCCTGGTGAGACACACACACACACACACACACACACACACACACACACACACACACACACACACACACACACACACACACACACACACACACACACACACACACACACACAGAGAGATCAATAACTGAAGTTTATTATAATATTTTTTCAGGCAGGGTTTTTCGGGCTGCAGAGTCAGGTGGGATGTCGGGCCTGTGGCTGCAACCAATCAGGATCCGTCTCCGAGTCATGTGACGAAGGGGGGCGGTGCCAGTGTGTGGAGGGCGTGTCCGGAGACGTGTGTGACCGCTGTAGCCGTGGTTACTACGGTTTCCATGCCAACGGCTGCACAGGTAGCTAAACGGGAAAAGGTGTCTCTCTGCTGATTGGTCCTCTCTAACTCTGTTCTCCTCCCAGCATGCACCTGTGATGTCACTGGAGGGAACTGTGACCCTGAGAGCGGCGAGTGCATCTGCCCCCCCCACACAGAGGGAGACACCTGTGACAGGTGTGAGCCGGGTTACTGGGGTCACGACCTCACCACAGGCTGCAAGGTACACACAAGTACACACAGATCCAAACACAGGTACACACAAGTACACAGAGGTACACACAAGTACACACAGATGTACACACTGATGTAAACACAAGTACACACAGATGTACACACAGATGTACACACTGATGTATGACCAACACACGTCTTGGTGTCTCTTCAGGCGTGCGGCTGTGTGGCGGCAGGAAGCTCCGCCCTTCAGTGTGAGCTGACCAATGGGCAGTGTCCTTGCAGAGGGGGGTTCTCCGGCAAGTCATGTGACCGGTGTGGCCCTGGGTACCACGGTTACCCAGCATGCGCGGTGTGCGGCTGCGACCTGGCGGGGTCAGACCAGAAGTTCTGCAACGCCACGCTGGGAGTGTGTGACTGTCTACACACTGGGGAGTGTGTGTGCAAGGTATGTATGTGTGTGTGTGTGCGCGTGTGTGTGTGTGTGTGTGTGTGTGTATAATGGGTGTGTCCAGTGACCAGGTGGGCGTGTCCGGGCGGTGCTGTGAGGAGTGTGTGTATAATGGGTGTGTCATATGACCAGGTGGGCGTATCCGGGCGGCGCTGTGAGGAGTGTGTGTATAATGGGTGTGTCATATGACCAGGTGGGCGTATCCGGGCGGCGCTGTGAGGAGTGTGTGTATAATGGGTGTGTCATATGACCAGGTGGGCGTATCCGGGCGGCGCTGTGAGGAGTGCGTCTCCGGCCGCTTCGCTCTGGCAGCCCAGAGTCCGGACGGCTGCTCCCCGTGTTTCTGTTCAGGACTCAGCTCGGCCTGTGAGGAGCAGGGAGGCCTGCAGCGAGTACCTGTGAGTACAAGTACACAGTGTAGTACACGTGTACATCTTTAATACACACAAACACAGAGACACATGAACGTAAACTCGCCGTCTCTCCACAGATCGCTCGCTCTCCTGCTCTGCTGTCATTGGTCAGCCAGGCTCACCTGCAGGGTGTAGTTTCTGGAGTCCACCAGCAGGGGGGCGACGCGCTGCTGGACACCCGGCAGCTGGACCGCAGCCAGCTGGTGGGCCCGCTGTACTGGAGGCTGCCCCCCCAGTACCAAGGCCCGCAGGTACTGTGTTTATGTACTTACTGTGTACTTTACAGTGTTTACTGTGTACTTTACAGTGTTTACAGTGTACTTTATGTGTACTTTAGCTGCTGTCGTACGGCGGTCTGCTGTCTTACGTCGTCACCTTCTATGCTGAGGACGGCTCGGGGCTGTCCAATCAGGAGCCTCAGGTGCTGATGAGGGGCGGGGCCTTGAGGAAGCACGTGATATACACTGACATGCTCGCCCCGAGCAACGGCATCGGGGAACGGCACGCCATCAGGATGACAGAGGTACGGCTGCAGTGCATCATGGAAAACCAGGGAAGTGAATATAAACCTGCAAGTTTATTAAGGTGTGTGTGTGTGTGTGTGTGTGTGTGCAGCACAAGTGGAAGTACTTTAACTCCGTGTCAGAGAGGTCGGTGAGTCACGATGACTTCATGTCCGTCCTCAGTGACATTGAGTACGTCATCATCAAAGCTTCATACGGGACCCGGCTGCAGCAGAGCAGGTACACACACACACACACACACACACACACACACACACACACACACACACACACACACACACACACACACACATCTGTGTGATGATGTAATTTTCTGTGTTTTTAAGGATATCTAACATCACCATGGAGACGGCAGTGGAGGCGGAGTCAGATGACGGGGAGGTGGCCCGACTGATCGAGTCCTGCACCTGTCCACCTGGGTACAGCGGGCTGTCCTGTCAGGTACCAACACTGATCATTAAAAACCCATCAGAGGGTCAATCAATAATCATGCTAGTCTCTCTGACCTGTCTCTCTCTCTGACCTGTCTGTCTGCAGGAGTGTGCTGAAGGTTTTTTCCGTCAGCCTCTGTCCGAGTTGTCGTCTAAGAGTCAGAAGACGCTGTTTGTTCGTCCGTGTGTTCGATGTCGCTGCAACAACCACAGTGAGAGCTGTGAGGTGGAGACTGGAGCCTGTCAGGTACACCGCTAACACGCATTAACACATGCTAACATACGCTAACACACGGAAACATGCACTAACACGTGCTAACACATGGAAATACATGCTAACACATGCTAACACGGAAACATGCGCTAACACACGCTAACGCTCACTTACACATGCTAACACACGCTAACAAATGTTAACACATGTAACAAAAACAGACAGTAGAAATAAGTAGTGCTGTTTCTTTCTTTTCGTCCAGGACTGTCAGCACCACACCAGTGGGCAGAGCTGTGAGCTGTGTGCCCCGGGGCATTATGGGAACGTCAGCGGCTCCATCAGCGACTGCTCGCTGTGTGCCTGCCCCCTAGTGGACAACAGGTAAGTTTTAGTTTTAACTCCCATATTTTATTAATTTAACATTACTATTATATTATGTATTTAATCGACTGTGTGTGTGTGTGTGTGTGTGTGTGTGTGTGTGTGTGTGTGTGTGTGTGTGTGTAGTTTCAGCCCAACCTGTGTGTCAGAGGGTGTGGTTGGTGGTTTCCGCTGCACCGCCTGTCAGAAGGGGCACGAGGGCCGATACTGTGAGAGGTGAGTGGATGTTACCTCAGAGAGGCTGAGCCAATCAGTGAGAGCTCTGGTTGATGTGTGCTGTTGTCCTACAGGTGTTCAGCTGGTTACTATGGCAGCCCGGCGCTGCTGGGCGGAGCTTGCTCGCCGTGTGGCTGCAGGTGGGGGTCGCTGACGTCGCTGTGCGACGCGCTGAGCGGACAGTGTGAGTGTAAGGCTGGGGTCAAAGGTCAGGCATGTGACCAGTGTGACGAGAGGCACGTCCTGCAGGGAGGAGAGTGTGTGGGTGAGTACCACCCCAGACACACACATACACACACATGTTCACATGTTGCGTGTCACCAGAGGTCATGTGTGTGTTTTTGACAGAGTGTGGTGACGAGTGTTCTGGGGTTCTGTTGGACGACCTGGAAAAAATGCACAACCACTTCCTGTCTGTCAACGTGAGCGCCGTTGCCATGGCACCTTACCGTCAGCTGGTGCTGCTGGAGAACCGAACCAGAGACATCCAGGTAAACATCCAGGTATACAGTTAGGTCCATAAATATTTGGACATTGACACATTTTTCATTATTTTGGCTCTGTACACCACAACAATGGAGTTGTAATGGAAAAACCAAGATGTGCTTTAAGTGCAGACTTTCAGCTTTAATTTGAGGGTATTTACATCCAAATCAGGTGAACGGTGTAGGAATTACAACAAATTCAAATGTGGCCACCCTCTTTTTAAGGGACCAAAAGTAATTGGACAATTGGCTGATCAGCTGTTTCAAGGTCAGGTGTGTGTAATTCCCTCTATTTCATTTACAAGGAGTAGATAAAAGGGTCTTGGGTTCATTTCAGGTGTGGTATTTGTGTTTGGAATCTGTTGCGGTCAACTTTCAATATGAAGTCCAAAGAGCTGTCACTATCAGTGAAGCAAGCCATCATTAGGCTGAAAAATCAAAACAAAACCATCAGAGAGATAGCAGACACATTAGGTGTGGCCAAATCAACTGTTTGGTACATTCTTAAGAAGAAAGAACGCACTGGTGAGCTCAGCTACACCAAAAGACCTGGAAGACCACAGAAGACAACTGTGGTGGATGACAGAAGAATCATTTCCCTGGTGAAGAAAAACCCCTTCATAACAGTTGGCCAGATCAAGAACACTCTCCAGGAGGTAGGTGTATCTGTGTCAAAGTCGAAAATCAAGTGAAGACTTCACCAGAGTAAATACAGAGGGTTCACCACAAGATGTAAACCATTGGTGAGCCTCAAAAACAGGAAGACCAGATTAGAGTTTGCCAAAAAACATCTAAAAGAGCCTGTACAGTTCTGGAAGAACATCCTATGGACAGATGAGACGAAGATAAACTTGTACCAGAATGATGGGAAGAGAAGAGTATGGAGAAGGAAAGGAACTGCTCATGATCCAAAGCATACCACCTCATCAGTGAAGCATGGTGGAGGTAGTGTTATGGCGTGGGCATGTATGGCTGCCAATGGAACTGGTTCCCTCGTATTTATTGATGATGTGACTGCTGACAAAAGTAGCAGGATGAATTCGGAAGTGTTTCGGGCAATATTATCTGCTCATATTCAGCCAAATGCTTCAGAACTCATTGGACGGCGCTTCACAGTGCAGATGGACAATGACCCGAAGCATACTGCGAAAGCAACCAAGGAGTTTTTTAAGGCAAAGAAGTGGAATGTTCTGCAATGGCCAAGTCAATCACCTGACCTGAATCCAATTGAGCATGCATTTCACTTGCTGAAGACAAAACTGAAGGGAAAATGCCCCAAGAACCAGCAGGAACTGAAGACGGTTGCAGTAGAGGCCTGGCAGAGCATCACCAGGGACGAAACCCAGCGTCTGGTGATGTCTATGGAATCCAGACTTCAGGCTGTCATTGACTGCAAAGGATTTTCAACAAAGTATTAAAAGTGACAATTAGATTTATGATTATATTAATTTGTTAATACACCGTTCACCTGATTTGGATGTAAATACCCTCAAATTAAAGCTGAAAGTCTGCACTTAAAGCACATCTTGATTTTTTCATTTCAACTCCATTGTTGTGGTGTACAGAGCCAAAATAATGAAAAATGTGTCAATGTCCAAATATTTATGGACCTAACTATACGTCCAGGTATACGTCCAGGTGGACGTCCAGGTATACGTCCAGGTATACGTCCAGGTGGACGTCCACCTGGACGTCCACCTGGACGTCCAGGTATACGTCCAGGTAAACGTCCAGGTAAACGTCCAGGTATACGTCCAGGTAAACGTCCAGGTAAACGTCCAAGTATACGTCCATGTATACGTCCAGGTATACGTCCAGGTATACGTCCAGGTATACGTCCAGGTATACGTCCAGGTATACGTCCAGGTATACGTCCAGGTATACGTCCAGGTGGACGTCCAGGTATACGTCCAGGTGGACGTCCAGGTATACGTCCAGGTATACGTCCAGGTAAACGCAGTAACATGTTACCTGCTGTGTGTTCATACAGGTGTTTTCAGGAAACAGCTCTGTCGCTCTGCGTCTGTCCACATTCGAAGACGAGCTCAATCACTTGACCTCTGACCTCAGCGCTCTGCTGCAGCAGGTACTCATAATTCCCTTAAATATATATATATATATATATATATATTTAAAAATATTAAATATATATTATTAAACATATTTAATATATATATTTAATACATTTGGAACAACTTTAAACTTCAGATGCCTGTGGGAGTTGGCTAATGAAAAGATAATTTTTTCCCTATCTCCTGATTGGCTAGGTCCCACGTCTGTCTAATGACCTGGATAATGTGGGCGTGTCCATAAACAACAGCCTTTCCCAGGGTGCACTGCTGCAGGAGAGCATCAGCAGCCTTCAGGAGAACATCCAGGGTAAACAATATGAATGTTAACAATGATGTCATCATGAACTCATCATAACTGACATCACTGTTAAATAAGAATAATTAAAATACAATGACAAACAACTGTATTGGTCCAGTGCTTCAGAGGGAGGCGGGGCATCTGAACCAGACCAGAGTTAAGGAGTTTGATTCAGCCAATCAGACGCATCTGCTGGAGGAGCTGGAGTCCATGTTGGAAATCATCAGAGCCGCCAACCTAACGGCCGCCAACGCCTCAGCCAATCAGGAGCTCAGGTGTGTGTTTGTCTGTTAAACACATGAAATAAAAATAAACTTTTATTTTTTATTGGAAAATAAAAATAACAAGTTCCTCTGTGTCCCTGCAGTCTGGCAGAGTCTCTCGTCCTGTCGCTGCAGGTGGACTTCCTGTCCAGCAGGGCGACGCTAGAAGACAGGCTCCGCCTCCAAGCCTCCCCACTCACAGTGGCCATGAAAACGCTGCAACACGCTCACACACACCTGAGCAGCGCTGAACAACGAAACGCACAAACACACACTCTGCTGGACGCCACACACACTAAACTACACCACTACCAGGTACACACACACACTACCAGATACACCCATTACCAGGTACACACACACACTACCAGGTACACACAAACACTCACACTACCAGGTACACACACACACTTCCTGGGTTCACACACGCACACTACCAGGTACATGCACACACTACCAGGTACATGCACACACTACCAGGTACACACACACACCAACAAGTACACACACACACCAACAAGTACACACACACGCACACACACACCAACAGGTACACACACACACACTACCAGGTACACACACACACTACCAGGTACACACATACACTACCAGGTACACACACTACCAGGTACACACACTACCAGGTACACACACACACACACACACACACACACACACACACACACACACACACACACACACACACACACACACACACACACAGCAACAGGTACATACACGCACACACACTACCAGGTACATACACACACACACACTACCAGGTACACACACACACACACTACCAGGTACACACATACACACACTACCAGGTGCACAGTGTTCATTATTAATAATTTTTAACAACGTGTGTGTCCCAGTCTGTCCATCACAGTGTGGGCGTGGCCTCTCTACTGGTGGGTGGGCTTATGGAGGACAGTCAGCTGCTGCTGGATGACATCATTGTGCTGACGGAGGACTTCCCCAACACCACCACGGTGAGAGCCGCCCTCCCCATCACAGGTAGTAATGTAGTGAATATGAATACTTACCGTGAGGCGTGAACATGTGCAGCAGGGGGAGGAGCTTAGCAGGCAGCTGGAGCGGTGGCGCCCCCTGCTGAGGAGACAGGTGAACGCGCTGGTGATTGGACTGAAGGGGACCGACGCCCTGGAGAGGGTCTACCAGGCAGAAGGCCACGCCCACCTGCTGCAGAGCCACGCCCACTCCGCTCACAGGTGAGAGAGAGAGAGAGAGAGAGAGAGAGAGAGAGAGAGAGAGAGAGAGAGAGAGAGAGAGAGAGAGAGAGAGAGAGAGAGAGAGAGAGAGAGAGAGAGAGAGAGAGAGAGAGAGAGAGAGAGAGAGAGAGAGAGAGAGAGAGAGAGAGAGAGAGAGAGAGAGAGAGAGAGAGAGAGAGAGAGAGAGAGAGAGAGAGAGAGAGAGAGAGAGAGAGAGAGAGAGAGAGAGAGAGAGAGAGAGAGAGAGAGAGAGAGAGAGAGAGAATATGAGTGTGTGTTCATCAGACATTGTTGTCCCTCAGCTCTCTGGCGTCAGTGTGTAACGGGTCTCAGAATGGCAGCCGATTGGCTCTGCTGGACAGTGACATCACAGAACGAGTTGACTCCGCCCAGCAGGTTGCTGTCATGGCCCATAGCTCTGCCTCCCTCGTGCTCAACATGGTAAGTGTGTGTGCGTGCATGATAAACACACAACTGGAGAAAGTTATCATGATCTCACAGAGTCACCGGTGTCTGATTGGTCGTTGACACCATAGCTCCTCCCCTCACAGCGGTTCAGTCAAATTAATGTTTGTTTTCAGACCGTCCAATCAAAGCAGCAGCTGCCAAAGGAGGGCGGAGCCAAACTGAGAGTCAGCACTGCTCTTTTAGAAGGAAGTCGACGACTCAACGAGACGGCCGAAGGTTTTCCTCCTCGTTCTGCCTTCGCTATTTTAAATTTAATAGACAAGATTTTATTTGTCTATTCAATTTGTTATTTGTCTTTCAGCGTTGCAGCTGAACGTCTCCACGGTAACCAGCAGGCTAGGATTGGTCAGAGACGGTGTCCATAACTGCAGCCTCCTCCTGCGGCAGCCAATCAGAGAGCTGCACAGCCTCCCGAACGGTGAGGCATTTTAGACTCCGCCCCCTCCACTGAAGAGTGTATGTATGTATTTATATATATTGATGTATGGATGTATTGATATAGAGGTTAGCAGGTCTGACTTTCAATCAGAGGATCGGTGGTTCTATTCCCGGCTCCACTAGTCTGTGTCGATGTGTCCTTGAGCAAGACACTTAACCCTGATTGCTCACCGTTGCTGTGTCTACGGTATTATGTAGCATGTAATGTAGCATAGCCTCAGCTAAATGTAATGATGGGTTTGTTAATCGCTGCCCTCCAGCCTCGTCCTCCGCGCTGCAGCAGGCTCTCCTCCGCGCTGCAGCTGCGCGCTCCGGCCTGCAGGAGGCGCTGCAGCGGCTGCACAGACTTGGGCTGCAGCTGCAGGACTCTTCTTCTGTGGTGGAAAACACCAGCAGCAGCCTGAGGGAGACCAACCAGCTGGTGGCGCACACACACACTGCAGGTCAGTCGCGCCTCAGGCTCACACTCCAGGGGGACTCGCCGGCCGCTCACACTTACTTTTTCCTGTCTCTTCAGCCAATGAGGCGCAGCGGAAGCTGGAGGAGGCGGAGCGTCGTACGGTGCGTCTTATGGAGCGGATAAAGCCGCTGAGCATGCTGGGAGAAACACTGAGCAGGAATCTGTCTGACATCAGAGAGCTGATCGATCAGGCCAGAAGTCAAGCGGCCTCGGTACGTACGCATGATGATGAAGAGGAGGAAGATGGTGGTGAAGATGATGATGATGGTGGTGATGTGATGATCGTCAAGATGATGGTGGTGATGATGATGAAGATGATGGTGGTGATGGGATGATCGTCAAGATGATGGTGGTGATGATGATGATGGTGGTGATGATGATGATGATGATGGTGGTGGTGATGTGATGATCGTCAAGATGATGGTGGTGATGATGATGATGATGATGATGTGGTGATCGTCAAGATGATGATGATGGGGTGATGGTGATGATGATGATGGTGGTGGTGATGTGATGATCGTCAAGATGATGATGATGATGGGGTGATGATGATGATGGTGGTGATGTGATGATCGTCAAGATGATGATGATGATGGGGTGATGGTGATGTCGTCTCCTCAGATCAAGGTGGCGGTCCAGGCCAACAGGGACTGCGTGCGGGCCTACAGGCCTCGGACTGAGTCCAGTAACTTCAACACTCTGAGTCTGACCCTGAAGACCTCCAGTCCAGACAACCTGCTCTTCTACCTGGGCAGCAATACCACGGTAACCACGGGAACAGTGCGACACACACTTCCTGTCAGGGTTCTCCTCTAACTCTGACATGTGTGCAGGTGGACGTCCTGGCGGTAGAGATGCATGCTGGGAAGGTGTCTCTGGTGTGGGACGTGGGCTCAGGAAGCAGCAGGCTGGAGTTTCCTGGACTGGACATCACCAACAACAGATGGACCAGAATCAACGTGACCCGGTACACAAACCCCTCACATTGACCCTGCAGTACTACTATCACAGGAATTAGTATTCTGAAAGATAAAGGTCTACATAAAAAACACTCGTAGGGTCCTGACCCTTAGGGTGGGAACCACTGCCCCATGAAGATGTCATGTGATGATGTCATTTGAAGATGTCATGTGATGACGTCATCAGGTTCGGGGCCCGTGCGTCGCTGTCTGTCCACCAGTTGGAGTCGGAGTCGGCTCTGTTGCCCGCGGTGACGGCGATGTCACCGGGACAGTCCCGGGTTCTGGACATCGACAGGAACACCGTGATCCACATCGGAGGACTGGGATCCCACATCCAGGTAACACACATGCACACAGCAGGTGTACAGGTGTGTATGCAGATGAACAGGTGATAACCGTGTGTGTGTGTGTGTGTTTGATGTCAGAGCCCCGCAGCGCTGCGGTCCTCCACCTTCCAGGGATGTTTGGGCGAAGCGTCGCTCAATGAGAGGAACGTCGGCCTGTGGAGCTACGACAGCAGAGAGGGGCAGTGTGGAGGCTGCTTCAGCAGGTACGCCCACAGGGGGAGGAGCAACGGGGGAGGAGCAACGGAGGAGGAGCGCAGGGGGAGGAGCAACGGGGGAGGAGCGCAGGGGGAGGAGCACAGGGGGAGGAGCAATGGGGGAGGAGCGCAGGTGTGATGCTGCACCTGTGGGTCACATGTGCACTGTTAAAGCTGCACTACTGGGACTGTCTCTACCCGTCTGTCTCTACATCTCTGATTTTACCTGTCTGTCTCTCAGTCCCCAGGCAGAGGAGACCTCCTTCCACTTTGATGGATCTGGATTCTCATTGGTCCAGAAGTCTCTGCGAGCGACCTCCACCTCCATCGTCCTTCTGTTCAAAACTCTGTCGCCGGGCGGATTACTGCTCTACCTGGCCTCTAACAACACGGTACGACACTGTCACTTCCTGTTGATGCTCTTATTGTGAACCAAATACAGACATGACCTCACTTCCTGCCTCCTACAGAGGGACTTCCTGTCCATGGAGCTGGCGGAGGGGCTTGTCCGTCTGACCTTTGACCTCGGCTCAGGTGCTCTGATCCTGACCTCCAAAAGGAAGTACAACACCGGAGTCTGGTACAAGATCACCCTGCAGAGGAGCAAACGCAAAGGTACTTCTACCACTACTACTGCTAAGGTACTGCAATACTACTGTGAGAGTCTGGTACTGTTACTGCAGCAGGCCTGGGAACGCCGGGGGGAGGAGTCTGTGTTACTGTAGTATTTAGTAGTAC
>CM042227.1:432500-560000 GCA_023566465.1 Cottus gobio | reverse complement strand
TGTTGATAACTGACACTAACCTGTCTCCCTCTCTCTCCACCTGTCTCTCTCCTCTCTGCCTACCTGTTTCTCCACCTGTCTCTCTCCTCTCTGCCTACCTGTCTCTCCTCTCTGCCTACCTGTCTCTCTCCACCTGTCTCTCCTCTCTGCCTACCTGTCTCTCTCCACCTGTCTCCCCCTCTGATACAGTTGGGGTTAAACAGAACTGCCTGTCTATCAGCTCCAGGTTCAGAGGTTGTCTGATGAACCTGCAGCTCGTTAAGTCTCACCTGAGTGACACTCTGGACCTGAGCTCCGCCCACTTTCTATTGGGCGTCACTCCTAACTCGTGTCCTGTTGCCAAGCAAAGCCCAGCCGCGCTCTGATTGGTCCGCAGGCAGAAGATTATTATTGTTGAAGTCTTTGTTCGATGATGTCCCTCTTCACATGAATCATTAAAGATGATCTGAAAATACTTTTTGACTTTTGTCTTCACAAGATTTACAGAAACACAGCGTTTCTCATCAGAGGAGCATGTTGTGATGACATACAACATTCATGCTTAGGAGGAAAGTGAATCCGGCTCTGGTACCACATCCCTGAACTCATTGGGCCTTAGACCTCAATCTTTCCACATCCTGCCTTTTCTTAAAAAAAAGACAGAAAGTTTGGTAATTCATTCATAATTTTATTTGAATTAAGTGGGTAAAGACACAGGTAACACCGGGGGGAGTGGTCGGTCTATAAGGTAACACCGGGGGGAGTGGTCGGTCTATAAGGTAACACCGGGGGGAGTGGTCGGTCTATAAGGTAACACCGGGGGGAGTGGTCGGTCTATAAGGTAACACCGGGGGGAGTGGTCGGTCTATAAGGTAACACCGGGGGGAGTGGTCGGTCTATAAGGTAACACCTGGGGGAGTGGTCGGTCTATAAGGTAACACCTGGGGGAGTGGTCGGTCTATAAGGTAACACCTGGGGGAGTGGTCAGTCAGTAAGGTAACATCTGGGGGAGTGGTCAGTGTATAAGGTAACACCTGGGGGAGTGGTCAGACTGTAAGGTAACATCTGAGGGAGTGGTCAGTCTGGGATTACATACAAACACAGATCAATAAATAAATACATAGACAGGTGAATAAAATAATTCATAACAAGGGTTTCCATGGCGAGATGAAAGAATGGCACATTACTATTGCATTATGGGTAAATAGAGAGCAGTTTTTGCTGCTATACAGTGAGTGGTTACAGTGCTAGCAATCATGCTATTTTACATTTCAGACATGAGACTGTCGGAATTAGAGCCATGACCTCACCGGTGACAGGTCAGTCAGGTGACCTCACCAGGTGACACAGGTTATTATAGAACTTTCAGATGTCATACAAACTATTTATTGAATATTACATAAGGCTGCTGTCTCTCTCTCACACATTCAGGAGCAAATATACCTGAGTCAACCAACCAATCAGAAGTCTGTTTTAACCTGTCGGGGTGTCAGGTGTGTGTGGGAAGGCGGGGCTAGTTTAAGTAGGAAGTATATGCAGCAGAACAATGTTTTGGTTTTATTTGTGGTGAAAGTTCATCTGAAGTTGACTAGCTCTGGTTGCCATGGGAACATGTTGATTGGCATTACGGCAGCGCCACCTGTCTGTCTCTGACCCGTCTGTCTCTGACCCGTCTCTGTTGTATACATATTGTATTCCGTTACGGACAGAACTAAAAAGCTTTCAACTAGATCTAATCAAACTATTGAACTAATGCTAACTGCTCTGAAGCAAAGTCAGCCTTTGGCCCTGCCCTCTGTGAGACATACAGGTGTGTGTGTGTGTGTGTGTGTGTGTGTGTGTAAATCCTCAGTTCCATTCATGTCCACTGGGTGTCGCTGAAAACAGTGTTGACAGTTGTCTCTGGAGTCTGGACTACAACTCCCATAATGCAGCAGAGGCTTCTCCATTCAGTCCTGAAAGAAAGACAGAAGCAGCTGTGAGACAAAATATGAGTAGAGATCTTCTAAATGTCTCGGAGATGTATTTAATCAATCTACAGCTCATTAAAGAGCATTGATCAATCACGATAAAGGATCCTTGAATCCTTGAGTTAGCCAGGATAACATCATGCTTATGCTAACTAGCTTAGCACAGCAAGCTTCAAAGCATGGGCCAGGCTGTTAGGGTAGCATAGCAGGCGACTGCCACCACTGTCCTGAGTCAGCATGAATGCAGAGGTAAATACAGATGTGTTCAGGTGGATAATTGGGGGCGGGGCCACACTCCCTCACTTGGGCTGTAAAATTAAGTCACCCTTAAAAGGACAGGGAATAACAGCATGCTAGCATAGCATTAATGGTCAGCGGGTTAATGTTTGGTGATGTGTTGCAATTTGGCGCTCAAATAAAAAACTCATGACTCATCAATATTTGATTGTTTCCATTCTGATCACCTGAGTCATCAGCAAGGCTGTTTATTTCCTCCTCACACTATCTGAAGATCAAACCGATCCCCATAAATCGTTCCTGTCCTCCAATCAGAAGATTATTTTCTTTTCCTGTGTTCTCTGGACCAATTAGAAGATTCCCTTCTCTTCCTATGTTCTCTGGACCAATCAGAAGATTCCCTTCTCTTCCTATGTTCTCTGGACCAATCAGAAGCTCTGAGCTCCCGGTTCGTCAGTGTTTGTCTTGCCAGCTCCTGAACACCAACATTTGTGTAAAGCATGCAAACACAATGTTATGAATGCTGCCATGCACCAGCCAACCAATCAGCATCAAGTACGGGTCACCACCTGTTACCTGAGATGTCACTAATCAATCACATGATCAGGAGAGACCTCTGTTTCTTTATGGACAACGACTCGTGTGACTGACAGCTCAGGATGCTGCAGCCGCGCCTCGCTAAGCACCGCTGCCAGAGCCTTAAAGAGACACGGAGATCAGAACCTGGTGCAGGATTGATCCTGGACTGACCAGCCCCAGGTCGGTGCAGGGTTAATCCAGGTCTGTATAGGTCTGTCCTGGGTTAATCCAGGTATGTATATGTCTGTCCTGGGTTAATCCAGGTATGTATGTCTGTTTGGGTTAATACAGGTCTGTATAGGTCTGTCCTGGGTTAATCCAGGTATGTATGTATGTATTTACCTGGTCGTGGTCAATGTCTGTGTCTCCAGAAATCACGATTCTCTTCTCGATTCTGGTTTCTGACATTCCTCCTTTGATGCTCTGAAGCAACAAAGAGAGAAACGTCTTCTAGTTCATTTTTCACACTCACGGTTAAAGAACTTGCGTTTCTAAACCCGAGTGGCCAATAGGAGAAGATATTTAGTGACGAGTGTGTTACCTTAGTGATGTGTGTGGTGGTGGTGGTGGTGGAGGTCTCGGCGGTGAAGGTCTGGGAGCTCAGCAGTAACCCTGCAGGAGGATCAGAGTCCGTGCAGTTCTGAAACACACACACCTGATAATTAATAAACATGAATCATTGATTATCTCTTCATTCATTAATAAGCTCATGAATCTCTTCAATAACATGTGTTCTCACCCCGGGAGCTTCATACGTGAGAGTCTTCCTCATCACAGGGACCTCCTGACAGACACAGAGAAGGGCAGCGATTTCAGAAACATCCTCAGAAACTACAGCTGACATTTCACCACCAGATCCAGTCTGCTGGTTTAACTGGGGCAGGAATCACTGGGGCAGGTCAAACTGGGACAGGTTTAACTGGGGCAAGAGTCGAAGGTCTAACTGGGACAGGTTTAACTGGGACAGGTCTAACTGGGGCAGGTTTAACTGGGGCAGGAGTCACAGGTTTCTACCTCAGGTGTAACCTCCAGCAAAGATGTGGGCTCGTCATCGTCATCACTGTGGTCAGATGGCTGCGTCTGATTGGCCGAGCGGGGGGGTGAGCACTCAGAGGTGAGGCGGGGTAAAGAGGGAGGAGCAGAGTTTTCTCCGAAACTCCACCCCCCCTCCACCGAGTCGTCGGAGTCCCGGTCGTCGGGAACAGAACGGGGTCTGGTGCTGATGTTAGCTGCCTCCGGCTCTACGCGGCTAAGGACGGAGTTAGCGTGAATGCTATCCTGATTAGCATGGTTAGTATGTGGGCTCTGAGCCTGCCTGACGGCGGCCTCAACGGCGTCCTCCACGGCCACCTGCGCCACCACGCTGATGGCATCTTCACTAGTGTCGCTGGCGTCGCTCGCCGGGCTACTCGGCTCGTCGTCGCTGACGTCGTAATAACTGACCTCGCGTTTGCTAGCCGCTTCCTCTGTGACATCATCAGCATGCGACATGCAGGCCCCCGGAGGAGGGAGCGGGGGGTTCGTTGGCGGCGGCCCCATGAGATTTCTTGTCGCTACCTGAGGCTGGTCCGCCATTGGCTGGTCCTGGTCACCTGACTCCGGCATCAGGAAGATCGTCTCCACCTTCTCTGACATCTGAAACACAGTGAAGAGCCCAGTGAGCACGTTGACAGTTACACAGACAGGTAGACAGACAGGTAGACAGTTACACAGACAGGTAGACAGACAGGTAGACAATTACACAGACAGGTAGACAGACAGGTAGACAGTTACACAGACAGGTAGACAGACAGGTAGACAGACAGGTAGACAGACAGGTAGACAGTTACACAGACAGGTAGACAGACAGGTAGACAGTTACACAGACAGGTAGACAGACAGGTAGACAGTTACACAGACAGGTAGACAGACAGGTAGACAGTTACACAGACAGGTGGCAGACAGGTAGACAGTTACACAGACAGGTAGACAGACAGGTAGACAGTTACACAGACAGGTAGACAGTTACACAGACAGGTGGCAGACAGGTAGACACAGACAGTTACACAGACAGGTGGCAGACAGGTAGACAGTTACACAGACAGGTGGCAGACAGGTAACAGACAGGTAGACAGACAGGCACCTTCAGCAGGTTGAGTTCTCTGAAGGTGTTTTGTGCTCTGGCTGAGTTCAGCAGAGCAGTCAGCTCAGGAGACATTTCATCGACTGTAGGTTTAGGCTGCACACACACACACACACACAAAGAAAATATATTAGAAAGACAGACCTATGAATTGCAACCATTTAACTGGAAAGTAAATAATAACTGTTAATTGAAACTGCCAGCCATGCACGGGGCGTGGCCAGAGAGAGCGTGACCATATAAGGCGTGGTCATAGAAGGTGTGGGTGTGGCCGGAGAAGGCGTGGAGCATAGAGTTGTTAGTAATTAGTCTGTAATTACTAACCAGTGCATGAAATATAAAACAGATTTCATGGTTTTCAGTCAACATATGAATATATGAAAGATGATTATATTAGTTACTGTGAACTATTGTGATCTAGTGCATTCTACTGTGATCTACTGAATTCTACTGTGATCTACTGCATTCTACTGTGATCTAGTACATTATATTGAGATATACTGCATTCTACTGTGATCTACTGAATTATACTGTGATCTACTGAATTATACTGTGATCTAGTGCATTCTACTGTGATCTACTGAATTATTCTGTGATCTACTGCATTCTACTGCGATCTACTGAATTATACTGTGATCTAGTGCATTCTACTGTGATCCATTCTACTGTGATCTACTGCATTCTACTGCGATCTAGTACATTATACTGAGATATACTGCATTTTACTGTGATCTACTGAATTATACTGTGATCTACTGAATTATACTGTGATCTAGTGCATTCTACTGTGATCTAGTGCATTCTACTGTGATCTACTGAATTATTCTGTGATCTACTGCATTCTACTGCGATCTACTGAATTATACTGTGATCTAGTGCATTCTACTGTGATATACTGCATTACAATGTTATCTAGTGCATTATACTGTGATCTACTGCATTCTACTGTGATCTAGTACATTATACTGTGATCTACTGAATTATACTGTGATCTAGTGCATTCTACTGTGATCTAGTGCATTCTACTGTGATCTACTGCATTCTACCGTGATCTACTACATTCTACTGTGATCTACTGCATTATACTGTGATCTACTGAATTCTACTGTAATCTAGTGAATTATATTATTATCTAGTGTGATCTAGTGTCATAGCTTTTGGGAACCCTGATCACTTTGAGCTCTGGGTTACTTTGAATGATGTGAAGAAACAGTCTAAATATTTTCATTAATTAATTTGTGGTGGAACGTGAGCCAACCATATGGAGGTGAGCTTTGCATTCTGAGAGGTCGACCTAGACAAGCTTTTCAAGACCTTCATTTGTTTATGTTTACTTCCTGACTTTCACTGTCGGTTTACTTTGACTGATTCACAAAAGAACAAACCGACTGGAGGTTGTTGCAACAGTGTATCAATAAGAGGAAAGCATTTTTGTTTCATAGTAACTGATGAGATTTACAAAGGTAGTACACGTGAATATCTTTTGTTCAACTTCTGGCAGCCATATTGCTGTGTATTATCAGTCTACTTGTCACATCATGAGTTCTCACCTTGAGACCCTGAGATTAAACCTGAGAACTTCAAACAAGGGGAAAATCTTCAGGAAGTCAAAGCAACCAATCAAGGCTCAACAGACAAGAAGAGCAGACAAAGAAACAGCAGCCAATCAAATCAGCCCAGAAAACAACATAAAGAGATCTGCTGCTTCTTTTGGTGTCTGGGAAGTGAAACTGAACACTGCAGCTCTCCTGTCTCCTGGTGGACAAACTGTCTCCTGGTGGACAAACTGTCTCCTGGTGGACAAACAGACAAACAGTCTCCTGGTGGACAAACTGATAAACTGTCTCCTGGTGGACAAACTGTCTCCTGGTGGACAAACTGACAAACTGTCTCCTGGTGGACAAACTGTCTCCTAGTGGACAAACTGACAAACTGTCTCCTGGTGGACAAACAGACAAACTCTCTCCTAGTGGACAAACAGACAAACTGTCTCCTAGCGGACAAACTGACAAACTGTCTCCTGGTGGACAAACTGACAAACTGTCTCCTGGTGGACAAACAGACAAACTGTCTCCTAGTGGACAAACTGACAAACTGTCTCCTAGTGGACAAACAGACAAACAGTCTCCTGGTGGACAAACTGACAAACTGTCTCCTGGTGGACAAACTGTGTCCCGGTGGACAAACTGTCTCCTGGAGGACAAACTGTCTCCCGGTGGACAAACAGACAAACTGTCTCCTGGTGGACAAACAGACAAACTGTCACCTGGTGGACAAACTGACAAACAGACAAACAGACAAACTGACAAACAGACAAACTGTCTCCTGGTGGACAAACTGACAAACTGTCTCCCGGTGGACAAACTGTTTCCTAGTGGACAAACTGACAAACTGTCTCCTGGTGGACAAACTGACAAACTGTCTCCTGGTGGACAAACTGACAAACTGTCTTCTAGTGGACAAACTGACAAACTGTCTCCTAGTGGACAAACTGACAAACTGTCTCCTAGTGGACAAACAGACAAACTGCCTCCTAGTGGACAAACAGACAAACTGTCTCCTGGTGGACAAACTGACAAACTGTCTCCTGCTGGACAAACTGACAAACTGTCTCCTGGTGGACAAACTGACAAACAGACAAACTGCCTCCTAGTGGACAAACAGACAAACTGTCTCCTGGTGGACAAACTGACAAACTGTCTCCTGCTGGACAAACTGACAAACTGTCTCCTGGTGGACAAACTGACAAACTGTCTCCTGGTGGACAAACTGACAAACAGACAAACTGTCTCCTGGTGGACAAACTGACAAACAGACAAACTGTCTCCTGGTGGACAAACTGACAAACAGACAAACTGTCTCCTGGTGGACAAACTGACAAACAGACAAACTGTCTCCTGGTGGACAAACTGACAAACAGACAAACTGTCTCCTGGTGGACAAACTGACAAACTGACAAATTGTCTCCTGGTGGACAAACTGACAAACTGTCTCCTGGTGGACAAACTGACAAACAGACAAACTGTCTCCTGGTGGACAAACAGACAAACAGTCTCCTGGTGGACAAACTGACAAACAGACAAACTGTCTCCTGGTGGACAAACAGACAAACAGTCTCCTGGTGGACAAACTGACAAACAGACAAACTGTCTCCTGGTGGACAAACTGACAAACTGACAAACTGTCTCCTGGTGGACAAACTGACAAACAGTCTCCTGGTGGACAAACTGACAAACAGACAAACTGTCTCCTGGTGGACAAACTGACAAACAGTCTCCTGGTGGACAAACTGACAAACAAACAAACTGTCTCCTGGTGGACAAACTGACAAACTGTCTCCTGGTGGACAAACAGACAAACTGTCTCCTGGTG
This sequence comes from Cottus gobio, assembly GCA_023566465.1. Classification (NCBI taxonomy): domain Eukaryota; kingdom Metazoa; phylum Chordata; class Actinopteri; order Perciformes; family Cottidae; genus Cottus; species Cottus gobio. Next base: position 551,741 of record CM042227.1, on the reverse strand, counting down.
GACAAACAGACAAACTTTCTCCTGGTGGACAAACAGACAAACTGTCTCCTAGTGGACAAACTGACAAACTGTCTCCTGGTGGACAAACTGACAAACTGTCTTCTAGTGGACAAACAGACAAACTGTCTCCTGGTGGACAAACTGTCTCATAGTGGACAAACTGACAAACTGTCGCCTGGTGGACAAACTGACAAACTGTCTCCTGGTGGACAAACTGTCTCCTGGTGGACAAACTGTCTCCAAGTGGACAAACTGACAAACTGTCTCCTGGTGGACAAACTGACAAACTGTCTCCTGGTGGACAAACTGTCTCCTAGTGGACAAACTGACAAACTGTCTCCTGGTGGACAAACTGTCTCCTAGTGGACAAACTGACAAACTGTCTCCTGGTGGACAAACAGACAAACTCTCTCCTAGTGGACAAACAGACAAACTGTCTCCTAGCGGACAAACTGACAAACTGTCTCCTGGTGGACAAACTGACAAACTGTCTCCTGGTGGACAAACAGACAAACTGTCTCCTAGTGGACAAACTGACAAACTGTCTCCTAGTGGACAAACAGACAAACAGTCTCCTGGTGGACAAACTGACAAACTGTCTCCTGGTGGACAAACTGTGTCCCGGTGGACAAACTGTCTCCTGGAGGACAAACTGTCTCCCGGTGGACAAACAGACAAACTGTCTCCTGGTGGACAAACAGACAAACAGACAAACTGACAAACAGACAAACTGTCTCCTGGTGGACAAACAGACAAACTGTCACCTGGTGGACAAACTGACAAACTGTCTCCTGGTGGACAAACTGACAAACAGACAAACAGTCTCCTGGTGGAAAAACTGACAAACTGTCTCCTGGTGGACAAACAGACAAACAGTCTCCTGGTGGACAAACTGACAAACAGACAAACTGTCTCCTGGTGGACAAACTGACAAACTGACAAACTGTCTCCTGGTGGACAAACTGACAAACAGTCTCCTGGTGGACAAACTGACAAACAGACAAACTGTCTCCTGGTGGACAAACAGACAAACAGTCTCCTGGTGGACAAACTGACAAACTGTCTCCTGGTGGACAAACTGACAAACAGACAAACTGTCTCCTGGTGGACAAACTGTCTCCTGGTGGACAAACTGACAAACTGTCTCCTGGTGGACAAACTGACAAACTGTCTCCTGGTGGACAAACTGTTTCCTAGTGGACAAACTGACAAACTGTCTCCTGGTGGACAAACTGACAAACTGTCTCCTGGTGGACAAACTGACAAACTGTCTCCTGGTGGACAAACTGACAAACTGTCTTCTAGTGGACAAACTGACAAACTGTCTCCTAGTGGACAAACTGACAAACTGTCTCCTGGTGGACAAACAGACAAACTGTCTCCTGGTGGACAAACAGACAAACTGTCTCCTGGTGGACAAACTGACAAACTGTCTTCTAGTGGACAAACAGACAAACTGTCTCCTGGTGGACAAACTGTCTCATAGTGGACAAACTGACAAACTGTCTCCTGGTGGACAAACTGACAAACTGTCTCCTGGTGGACAAACTGTCTCCTGGTGGACAAACTGTCTCCTAGTGGACAAACTGACAAACTGTCTCCTGGTGGACAAACTGACAAACTGTCTCCTGGTGGACAAACTGTCTCCTAGTGGACAAACTGACAAACTGTCTCCTGGTGGACAAACTGTCTCCTAGTGGACAAACTGACAAACTGTCTCCTGGTGGACAAACAGACAAACTGTCTCCTAGTGGACAAACAGACAAACTGTCTCCTAGCGGACAAACTGACAAACTGTCTCCTGGTGGACAAACTGACAAACTGTCTCCTGGTGGACAAACAGACAAACTGTCTCCTAGTGGACAAACTGACAAACTGTCTCCTAGTGGACAAACAGACAAACAGTCTCCTGGTGGACAAACTGTGTCCTGGTGGACAAACTGTCTCCTGGAGGACAAACTGTCTCCCGGTGGACAAACAGACAAACTGTCTCCTGGTGGACAAACAGACAAACAGACAAACTGACAAACAGACAAACTGTCTCCTGGTGGACAAACAGACAAACAGTCTCCTGGTGGACAAACTGACAAACAGACAAACTGTCTCCTGGTGGACAAACTGACAAACAGTCTCCTGGTGGACAAACTGACAAACAGACAAACTGTCTCCTGGTGGACAAACAGACAAACAGTCTCCTGGTGGACAAACTGACAAACTGTCTCCTAGTGGACAAACTGACAAACAGACAAACAGTCTCCTGGTGGACAAACTGACCAACAGACAAACTTTCTCCTGGTGGACAAACTGTCTCCTGGTGGACAAACTGTCTCCTGGTGGACAAACTGACAAACTGTCTCCTGGTGGACAAACTGACAAACTGTCTCCTGGTGGACAAACTGTCTCCTAGTGGACAAACTGACAAACTGTCTCCTGGTGGACAAACTGACAAACTGTCTTCTAGTGGACAAACTGACAAACTGTCTCCTAGTGGACAAACTGACAAACTGTCTCCTAGTGGACAAACTGACAAACTGTCTCCTAGTGGACAAACTGACAAACTGTCTCCTGGTGGACAAACTGACAAACAGACAAACTGTCTCCTGGTGGACAAACTGACAAACTGTCTCCTGGTGGACAAACTGACAAACAGACAAACTGTCTCCTGGTGGACAAACTGACAAACTGTCTCCTGGTGGACAAACTGACAAACTGACAAATTGTCTCCTGGTGGACAAACTGACAAACTGTCTCCTGGTGGACAAACTGACATACAGACAAACAGTCTCCTGGTGGACAAACTGACAAACAGACAAACTGTCTCCTGGTGGACAAACAGACAAACAGTCTCCTGGTGGACAAACTGACAAACAGACAAACTGTCTCCTGGTGGACAAACTGACAAACAGACAAACTGTCTCCTGGTGGACAAACTGACAAACTGTCTCCCGGTGGACAAACTGTTTCCTAGTGGACAAACTGACAAACTGTCTCCTGGTGGACAAACTGACAAACTGTCTCCTGGTGGACAAACTGACAAACTGTCTTCTAGTGGACAAACTGACAAACTGTCTCCTAGTGGACAAACTGACAAACTGTCTCCTGGTGGACAAACAGACAAACTGTCTCCTGGTGGACAAACTGACAAACTGTCTCCTGGTGGACAAACTGACAAACTGTCTCCTGGTGGACAAACTGTCTCCTGGTGGACAAACTGTCTCCTAGTGGACAAACTGACAAACTGTCTCCTGGTGGACAAACTGACAAACTGTCTCCTGGTGGACAAACTGTCTCCTAGTGGACAAACTGACAAACTGTCTCCTGGTGGACAAACTGTCTCCTAGTGGACAAACTGATAAACTGTCTCCTGGTGGACAAACAGACAAACTGTCTCCTAGCGGACAAACTGACAAACTGTCTCCTGGTGGACAAACTGACAAACTGTCTCCTGGTGGACAAACAGACAAACTGTCTCCTAGTGGACAAACAGACAAACTGTCTCCTAGTGGACAAACAGACAAACTGTCTCCTGGTGGACAAACTGTGTCCTGGTGGACAAACTGTGTCCTGGTGGACAAACTGTCTCCTGGAGGACAAACTGTCTCCTGGTGGACAAACAGACAAACAGACAAACTGACAAACAGACAAACTGTCTCCTGGTGGACAAACAGACAAACTGTCTCCTGGTGGACAAACTGACAAACAGACAAACTGACAAACAGACAAACTGTCTCCTGGTGGACAAACAGACAAACAGTCTCCTGGTGGACAAACTGACAAACAGACAAACTGTCTCCTGGTGGACAAACTGACAAACTGTCTCCTGGTGGACAAACTGACAAACAGACAAACTGTCTCCTGGTGGACAAACAGACAAACAGTCTCCTAGTGGACAAACTGACAAACTGTCTCCTAGTGGACAAACTGACAAACAGACAAACAGTCTCCTGGTGGACAAACTGACCAACAGACAAACTGTCTCCTGGTGGACAAACTGACAAACTTTCTCCTGGTGGACAAACTGACAAACTGTCTCCTGGTGGACAAACTGTCTCCTAGTGGACAAACTGACAAACTGTCTCCTGGTGGACAAACTGACAAACTGCCTTCTAGTGGACAAACTGACAAACTGTCTCCTAGTGGACAAACTGACAAACTGTCTCCTGGTGGACAAACTGACAAACTGTCTCCTGGTGGACAAACTGACAAACAGACAAACTGTCTCCTGGTGGACAAACTGACAAACTGTCTCCTGGTGGACAAACTGACAAACTGACAAATTGTCTCCTGGTGGACAAACTGACAAACTGTCTCCTGGTGGACAAACTGACATACAGACAAACAGTCTCCTGGTGGACAAACTGACAAACAGACAAACTGTCTCCTGGTGGACAAACAGACAAACAGTCTCCTGGTGGACAAACTGACAAACAGACAAACTGTCTCCTGGTGGACAAACTGACAAACAGACAAACTGTCTCCTGGTGGACAAACTGACAAACTGTCTCCCGGTGGACAAACTGTTTCCTAGTGGACAAACTGACAAACTGTCTCCTGGTGGACAAACTGACAAACTGTCTCCTGGTGGACAAACTGACAAACTGTCTTCTAGTGGACAAACTGACAAACTGTCTCCTAGTGGACAAACTGACAAACTGTCTCCTGGTGGACAAACAGACAAACTGTCTCCTGGTGGACAAACTGACAAACTGTCTCCTGGTGGACAAACTGACAAACTGTCTCCTGGTGGACAAACTGTCTCCTGGTGGACAAACTGTCTCCTAGTGGACAAACTGACAAACTGTCTCCTGGTGGACAAACTGACAAACTGTCTCCTGGTGGACAAACTGTCTCCTAGTGGACAAACTGACAAACTGTCTCCTGGTGGACAAACTGTCTCCTAGTGGACAAACTGATAAACTGTCTCCTGGTGGACAAACAGACAAACTGTCTCCTAGCGGACAAACTGACAAACTGTCTCCTGGTGGACAAACTGACAAACTGTCTCCTGGTGGACAAACAGACAAACTGTCTCCTAGTGGACAAACAGACAAACTGTCTCCTAGTGGACAAACAGACAAACTGTCTCCTGGTGGACAAACTGTGTCCTGGTGGACAAACTGTGTCCTGGTGGACAAACTGTCTCCTGGAGGACAAACTGTCTCCTGGTGGACAAACAGACAAACAGACAAACTGACAAACAGACAAACTGTCTCCTGGTGGACAAACAGACAAACTGTCTCCTGGTGGACAAACTGACAAACAGACAAACTGACAAACAGACAAACTGTCTCCTGGTGGACAAACAGACAAACAGTCTCCTGGTGGACAAACTGACAAACAGACAAACTGTCTCCTGGTGGACAAACTGACAAACTGTCTCCTGGTGGACAAACTGACAAACAGACAAACTGTCTCCTGGTGGACAAACAGACACACAGTCTCCTAGTGGACAAACTGACAAACTGTCTCCTAGTGGACAAACTGACAAACAGACAAACAGTCTCCTGGTGGACAAACTGACCAACAGACAAACTGTCTCCTGGTGGACAAACTGACAAACTTTCTCCTGGTGGACAAACTGACAAACTGTCTCCTGGTGGACAAACTGTCTCCTAGTGGACAAACTGACAAACTGTCTCCTGGTGGACAAACTGACAAACTGCCTTCTAGTGGACAAACTGACAAACTGTCTCCTAGTGGACAAACTGACAAACTGTCTCCTAGTGGACAAACAGACAAACTGTCTCCTGGTGGACAAACTGACAAACTGTCTCCTGGTGGACAAACTGACAAACTGTCTCCTGGTGGACAAACTGACAAACAGACAAACTGTCTCCTGGTGGACAAACTGACAAACTGTCTCCTGGTGGACAAACTGAAAAACAGACAAACTGTCTCCTGGTGGACAAACTGACAAACAGACAAACTGTCTCCTGGTGGACAAACTGACAAACTGTCTCCTGGTGGACAAACTGACAAACAGACAAATTGTCTCCTGGTGGACAAACTGACAAACTGTCTCCTGGTGGACAAACTGACAAACAGACAAACAGTCTCCTGGTGGACAAACTGACAAACAGACAAACTGTCTCCTGGTGGACAAACAGACAAACAGTCTCCTGGTGGACAAACTGACAAACAGACAAACTGTCTCCTGGTGGACAAACTGACAAACAGACAAACTGTCTCCTGGTGGACAAACAGACAAACAGTCTCCTGGTGGACAAACTGACAAACAGACAAACTGTCTCCTGGTGGACAAACTGACAAACTGACAAACTGACAAACTGTCTCCTGGTGGACAAACTGACAAACAGTCTCCTGGTGGACAAACTGACAAACAGACAAACTGTCTCCTGGTGGACAAACAGACAAACAGACAAACAGTCTCCTGGTGGACAAACTGACAAACAGACAAACTGTCTCCTGGTGGACAAACTGTCTCCTGGTGGACAAACTGACAAACTGTCTCCTGGTGGACAAACTGACAAACTGTCTTCTAGTGGACAAACTGACAAACTGTCTCCTAGTGGACAAACTGACAAACTGTCTCCTGGTGGACAAACTGACAAACTGTCTCCTGGTGGACAAACAGACAAACTGTCTCCTGGTGGACAAACTGACAAACTGTCTCCTGGTGGACAAACTGACAAACTGTCTCCTGGTGGACAAACTGTCTCCTAGTGGACAAACTGACAAACTGTCTCCTGGTGGACAAACTGTCTCCTAGTGGACAAACTGACAAACTGTCTCCTGGTGGACAAACAGACAAACTGTCTCCTAGTGGACAAACAGACAAACTGTCTCCTAGCGGACAAACTGACAAACTGTCTCCTGGTGGACAAACTGACAAACTGTCTCCTGGTGGACAAACAGACAAACTGTCTCCTAGTGGACAAACTGACAAACAGTCTCCTGGTGGACAAACTGACAAACTGTCTCCTGGTGGACAAACTGTGTCCTGGTGGACAAACTGTCTCCTGGAGGACAAACTGTCTCCTGGTGGACAAACAGACAAACTGTCTCCTGGTGGACAAACAGACAAACTGACAAACAGACAAACTGTCTCCTGGTGGACAAACAGACAAACTGTCTCCTGGTGGACAAACTGACAAACTGTCTCCTGGTGGACAAACAGACAAACAGTCTCCTGGTGGACAAACTGACAAACAGACAAACTGTCTCCTGGTGGACAAACTGACAAACTGTCTCCTGGTGGACAAACTGACAAACAGACAAACTGTCTCCTGGTGGACAAACAGACAAACAGTCTCCTGGTGGACAAACTGACAAACTGTCTCCTAGTGGACAAACTGACAAACAGACAAACAGTCTCCTGGTGGACAAACTGACCAACAGACAAACTGTCTCCTGGTGGACAAACTGACAAACTTTTTCCTGGTGGATAAACTGTCTCCTGGTGGACAAACTGTCTCCTGGTGGACAAACTGTCTCCTGGTGGACAAACTGACAAACTGTCTCCTGGTGGACAAACTGACAAACTGTCTCCTGGTGGACAAACTGTCTCCTAGTGGACAAACTGACAAACTGTCTCCTGGTGGACAAACTGACAAACTGTCTTCTAGTGGACAAACTGACAAACTGTCTCCTAGTGGACAAACTGACAAACTGTCTCCTAGTGGACAAACAGACAAACTGTCTCCTGGTGGACAAACTGACTCCTGGTGGACAAACTGACAAACAGACAAACTGTCTCCTGGTGGACAAACTGACAAACTGTCTCCTGGTGGACAAACTGACAAACAGACAAACTGTCTCCTGGTGGACAAACTGACAAACAGACAAACAGTCTCCTGGTGGACAAACTGACAAACTGTCTCCTGGTGGACAAACTGACAAACTGACAAATTGTCTCCTGGTGGACAAACTGTCTCCTGGTGGACAAACTGACAAACAGACAAACAGTCTCCTGGTGGACAAACTGACAAACAGACAAACTGTCTCCTGGTGGACAAACAGACAAACAGTCTCCTGGTGGACAAACTGACAAACAGACAAACTGTCTCCTGGTGGACAAACTGACAAACTGACAAACTGTCTCCTGGTGGACAAACAGACAAACAGTCTCCTGGTGGACAAACTGACAAACAGACAAACTGTCTCCTGGTGGACAAACTGACAAACAGACAAACTGTCTCCTGGTGGACAAACTGTCTCCTGGTGGACAAACTGTCTCCTGGTGGACAAACTGACAAACTGTCTCCTGGTGGACAAACTGACAAACTGTCTCCTGGTGGACAAACTGTTTCCTAGTGGACAAACTGACAAACTGTCTTCTAGTGGACAAACTGACAAACTGTCTCCTAGTGGACAAACTGACAAACAGTCTCCTGGTGGACAGACAAACTGTCTCCTGGTGGACAAACTGACAAACTGTCTCCTGGTGGACAAACAGACAAACTGTCTCCTAGTGGACAAACTGACAAACTGTCTCCTGGTGGACAAACTGACAAACTGTCTTCTAGTGGACAAACAGACAAACTGTCTCCTGGTGGACAAACTGTCTCCTGGTGGAAAAACTGTCTCCTAGTGGACAAACTGACAAACTGTCTCCTGGTGGACAAAATGACAAACTGTCTCCTGGTGGACAAACTGTCTCCTGGTGGACAAACTGTCTCCTGGTGGACAAACTGACAAACTGTCTCCTGGTGGACAAACTGACAAACTGTCTCCTGGTGGACAAACAGACAAACTGTCTCCTGGTGGACAAACTGACAAACTGTCTCCTGGTGGACAAACTGACAAACTGACAAATTGTCTCCTGGTGGACAAACTGACAAACTGACAAATTGTCTCCTGGTGGACAAACTGACAAACTGTCTCCTGGTGGACAAACTGATAAACAGACAAACAGTCTCCTGGTGGACAAACTGACAAACAGACAAACTGTCTCCTGGTGGACAAACTGTCTCCTGGTGGACAAACTGACAAACAGTCTCCTGGTGGACAAACTGACAAACTGTCTCCTGGTGGACAAACTGTTTCCTAGTGGACAAACTGACAAACTGTCTCCTGGTGGACAAACTGACAAACTGTCTCCTGGTGGACAAACTGACAAACTGTCTTCTAGTGGACAAACTGACAAACTGTCTCCTAGTGGACAAACTGACAAACAGTCTCCTGGTGGACAGACAAACTGTCTCCTGGTGGACAAACTGACAAACTGTCTCCTGGTGGACAAACAGACAAACTGTCTCCTAGTGGACAAACTGACAAACTGTCTCCTGGTGGACAAATTGACAAACTGTCTTCTAGTGGACAAACAGACAAACTGTCTCCTGGTGGACAAACTGTCTCCTGGTGGACAAACTGTCTCCTAGTGGACAAACTGACAAACTGTCTCCTGGTGGACAAACTGACAAACTGTCTCCTGGTGGACAAACTGACAAACTGTCTCCTGGTGGACAAACTGTCTCCTAGTGGACAAACTGACAAACTGTCTCCTGGTGGACAAACTGACAAACTGTCTCCTGGTGGACAAACAGACAAACTGTCTCCTGGTGGACAAACTGACAAACTGTCTCCTGGTGGACAAACTGACAAACTGACAAATTGTCTCCTGGTGGACAAACTGACAAACTGTCTCCTGGTGGACAAACTGACAAACAGACAAACTGTCTCCTGGTGGACAAACTGACAAACAGACAAACTGTCTCCTGGTGGACAAACAGACAAACTGACAAACTGTCTCCTGGTGGACAAACTGACAAACAGTCTCCTGGTGGACAAACTGACAAACAGACAAACTGTCTCCTGGTGGACAAACTGACAAACAGACAAACTGTCTCCTGGTGGACAAACTGACAAACAGAGAAAACTGTCTCCTGGTGGACAAACTGACAAACAGACAAACTGTCTCCTGGTGGACAAACTGTCTCCTGGTGGACAAACTGACAAACTGTCTCCTGGTGGACAAACTGACAAACTGTCTCCTGGTGGACAAACTGTTTCCTAGTGGACAAACTGACAAACTGTCTCCTGGTGGACAAACTGACAAACTGTCTCCTGGTGGACAAACTGACAAACTGTCTCCTGGTGGACAAACTGACAAACTGTCTCCTGGTGGACAAACTGACAAACTGTCTTCTAGTGGACAAACTGACAAACAGACAAACTGTTCCCTGGTGGACAAACTGACAAACAGACAAACTGTCTCCTGGTGGACAAACTGACAAACTGTCTCCTGGTGGACAAACTGACAAACTGTCTCCTGGTGGACAAACTGTTTCCTAGTGGACAAACTGACAAACTGTCTCCTGGTGGACAAACTGACAAACTGTCTCCTGGTGGACAAACTGACAAACTGTCTTCTAGTGGACAAACTGACAAACTGTCTCCTAGTGGACAAACTGACAAACTGTCTCCTGGTGGACAAACAGACAAACTGTCTCCTGGTGGACAAACTGACAAACTGTCTCCTGGTGGACAAACAGACAAACTGTCTCCTGGTGGACAAACTGACAAACAGACAAACTGTCTCCTGGTGGACAAACAGACAAACTGTCTCCCGGTGGACAAACTGACAAACAGACAAACTGTCTCCTGGTGGACAAACTGACAAACAGACAAACTGTCTCCTGGTGGACAAACTGTCTCCTGGTGGACAAACTGACAAACTGTCTCCTGGTGGACAAACTGACAAACTGTCTCCTGGTGGACAAACTGTTTCCTAGTGGACAAACTGACAAACTGTCTCCTGGTGGACAAACTGACAAACTGTCTCCTGGTGGACAAACTGACAAACTGTCTTCTAGTGGACAAACTGACAAACTGTCTCCTGGTGGACAAACAGACAAACTGTCTCCTGGTGGACAAACAGACAAACAGTCTCCTGGTGGACAAACTGACAAACAGACAAACTGTCTCCTGGTGGACAAACTGACAAACTGACAAACTGTCTCCTGGTGGACAAACTGACAAACAGTCTCCTGGTGGACAAACTGACAAACAGACAAACTGTCTCCTGGTGGACAAACAGACAAACAGTCTCCTGGTGGACAAACTGACAAACAGACAAACTGTCTCCTGGTGGACAAACTGACAAACAGACAAACTGTCTCCTGGTGGACAAACTGTCTCCTGGTGGACAAACTGACAAACTGTCTCCTGGTGGACAAACTGACAAACTGTCTCCTGGTGGACAAACTGTTTCCTAGTGGACAAACTGACAAACTGTCTCCTGGTGGACAAACTGACAAACTGTCTCCTGGTGGACAAACTGACAAACTGTCTTCTAGTGGACAAACTGACAAACTGTCTCCTAGTGGACAAACTGACAAACTGTCTCCTGGTGGACAAACAGACAAACTGTCTCCTGGTGGACAAACTGACAAACTGTCTCCTGGTGGACAAACAGACAAACTGTCTCCTAGTGGACAAACTGACAAACAGACAAACTGTCTCCTGGTGGACAAACAGACAAACAGTCTCCTGGTGGACAAACTGACAAACAGACAAACTGTCTCCTGGTGGACAAACTGACAAACAGACAAACTGTCTCCTGGTGGACAAACTGTCTCCTGGTGGACAAACTGACAAACTGTCTCCTGGTGGACAAACTGTTTCCTAGTGGACAAACTGACAAACTGTCTCCTGGTGGACAAACTGACAAACTGTCTCCTGGTGGACAAACTGACAAACTGTCTCCTGGTGGACAAACTGACAAACTGTCTTCTAGTGGACAAACTGACAAACTGTCTCCTAGTGGACAAACTGACAAACTGTCTCCTGGTGGACAAACAGACAAACTGTCTCCTGGTGGGCAAACTGACAAACTGTCTCCTGGTGGACAAACTGACAAACTGTCTTCTAGTGGACAAACAGACAAACTGTCTCCTGGTGGACAAACTGTCTCCTGGTGGACAAACTGTCTCCTAGTGGACAAACTGACAAACTGTCTCCTGGTGGACAAACTGACAAACTGTCTCCTGGTGGACAAACTGTCTCCTGGTGGACAAACTGTCTCCTAGTGGACAAACTGACAAACTGTCTCCTGGTGGACAAACTGTCTCCTAGTGGACAAACTGACAAACTGTCTCCTGGTGGACAAACAGACAAACTGTCTCCTAGTGGACAAACAGACAAACTGTCTCCTAGCGGACAAACTGACAAACTGTCTCCTGGTGGACAAACTGTCTCCTGGTGGACAAACAGACAAACTGTCTCCTAGTGGACAAACTGACAAACTGTCTCCTGGTGGACAAACTGTCTCCTAGTGGACAAACTGACAAACTGTCTCCTGGTGGACAAACAGACAAACTGTCTCCTAGTGGACAAACAGACAAACTGTCTCCTAGTGGACAAACTGTCTCCTGGTGGACAAACTGTCTCCTGGTGGACAAACTGTCTCTTGTCCTCTCAGAGCTGAAGTGTTCAGTTTTCGAGGGTTAACATGTCGCTGCTCCTCATGCTTTTTTCCATGCCGACCACCAACCAGCCAATCAGCATACCAGTCTGGTCACGGAGGGCGACGCCCTGCCAGTCATGCAACCTTGAGAGGGGGCGGGGCTCAGACTCAGCTCCAGAGGGGATTTAGGAGGAAGGACAGGGGTCAAAAGTGAGATCCCAGAGGCTCCGCCTCCTCTGACACCGGGCGGCGAGGTCGGCGTCTTCACCTCATGGATAGTGACCAGCGGTCTCCCTGTGATGACATCAGCAGCAGCTAGCGGTCTCCCTGTGATGACATCGTCAGCCGTGTACGGCGGGATGAATCGGACCTGCCTGCCTATCCCGGTGCTCGCTGTTGTCACAGTGACGCCAGAGCTGTCGTCCGTTATTGTCATGGTAACGACCCTCCCGGAGGCTGTGTCGTAGCTCCGCCCCACGGTGTAGCTCTTCTCTCTGATTGGCTGAGGGGGCGCTCGCTTTGCTATAAACCCGCCCTCCTGGAGCGCACAGGTGAGCAACATCAAACACACACAGACCGACCGACAATCATGTGACAGCTGAGGGACACCTGCTGGTGTTTGACTGACAGCTGAGTGGACCTACCGCAGTGGAGCTGCTGTCCAGTGGAAGGGCCTGAGGGACAGACAGGCAGACAGACAGAAGGACAGACAGGGAGACAGTGTGTGTGTGTGTCTCTGTCTCTCACCTCGTCTGGTTCCAGCGGTTCGATCATCGGGGAGTCGTCTCCTCGTCGTAGGGGGGAGGAGGCGAGACGTTTCTCCCACTCTGTCATCCCACCCCCCTCTCCTCTCCCTCCCTCTAAGAAGGAGCGCCTGAGAGCGCTGATGGAGGTCTGAGGTCTCTGCTCCTCCTCTGGACTCCCCAACGTCCTCAAGTCTTCATCTTGATCAGACTGTCAGACAGACGGACAGGCAGATGTTGTTAAAAGAGTTTACGTTTCAGTTCAATTTCATAAATATATAAATAATGTGAAATCCTCCTCAGACCTCGGTGGCAGTCAGATCTCCGTCCACAGCGGTGTCGGTGAGCTCCGTCTACACAGACACACACAGGTATGCGAGACAGGTGAGACAGGTGTATCGGTGAGCTCCGTCTACACAGACACACACAGGTATGCGAGACAGGTGAGACAGGTGTATCGGTGAGCTCCGTCTACACAGACACACACAGGTATGCGAGACAGGTGAGACAGGTGTATCGGTGAGCTCCGTCTACACAGACACACACAGGTATGCGAGACAGGTGAGACAGGTGTATCGGTGAGCTCCGTCTACACAGACACACACAGGTATGTGAGACGGGGGTTTGTTACCTTAGTTTCTTGCTTCTGAGGAGTAGGAGGACTCTGCTGAGAATTCTCTGTGGCTCTGGTCTCCTCCTCCTCCTCTTCCTCCTCCTCCTGCTCCTGCTGCTGCACCTCCTCCACCACCAGCACCTCCTCAACTTGGAGATAGGAGACAAAGACGCAAGGAGCGGAGACAAGAAGACAAGCAGGAGGAGACAAGAAGAGGCAGAAGGAGGTGTCATTTAGTGCTTCGGTCACCGGATCTAATGTCTCTCCTCTGATTAGTTGTTTCCGGTACCTCTCTCCGCCCCCCTCTCATCCATTGTCCTCTCAGGCGTCACAGTGGTGATGAGGTCACTGACAGCTTTAGATGCTCCGTACAGCCCCATATCTACACACACACACACACGCACACACACAATGTGATGTCAACAACAACAAGGATGATAACCAGGGCAACAGCACATTCAGCCAATCAGCACTCAGGGCGGATGCAAGGCAGCCTAGGCCAATCAGCCAATCAGCATTCAGAGCCACCATGAAGCCAAGACCACACGGCTAAATTTGCTAATGATGCTAACTAAGAGTCAGACCTACTTCCTGTTGAGCCTCCAAAGGGGGTGGAGCTAAATAAGGAAGATGAAGCATCACAAAGTAGGGGGCGACTCCTGGTTCTATAGAAGTTTAGGCTTCATGTGTTAAAGCTGCATTCTCTCTCCTGACCACCAGGGGGCGACTCCTGGTTGTATAGAAGTTTAGGCTTCATGTGTTAAAGCTGCATTCTCTCCTGACCACCAGGGGGCGACTCCTCTGGTTGTATAGAAGTCTATGCTTCATGTGTTAAAGCTGCATTCTCTCTCCTGACCACCAGGGGGCGACTCCTCTGGTTGTATAGAAGACTATGCTTCATGTGTTAAAGCTGCATTCTCTCTCCTGACCACCAGGGGGCGACTCCTCTGGTTGAATAGAAGTCTATGCTTCATGTGTTAAAGCTGCATTCTCTCTCCTGACCACCAGGGGGCGACTCCTCTGGTTGTATAGAAGTCTATGCTTCATGTGTTAAAGCTGCATTCTCTCTACTGACCACCAGGGGGCGACTCCTCTGGTTGTATAGAAGTCTATATAAATGACTCTACTTCTCTCTTGATGTATTCCCTCAGTAAACATTGTAAACATGAGTTTATTTCTCAATCTCTAGTTTCAAGTCTTCTTCAATACAGCATGATGTTCATTTAGTAAATTATGCTCATTTAGAGTCAAACAGACCATAAAGCAGGAGATGCTTTAGGGTGACAAGGTGATTTCACTTCATCAAAGTTAATTGTAACATTTTAGATGTATTATTTCTGACTTGATCTGATCGTGTTATTGACGACAGGATGGAGGTTTGACTACATGTGATGACATCACCAGAAACAGAAGAGCTGATTGGACAGAAATACACACAGCTGATCACAGATCCAGATGTGTCTGAATGAAGCAGAGCTCATCAAGCCAATCAGGAAGCAGCATTCGCTCACGAGCTGAAGTGAAGTGAAGCATTCAGAGCTGTGGCCAATCACAGAGCAGTACTACTACAGTACTACTGCAGGACTACAGCAGCAGTGTTACTGCAGTGATGAGCTCTACCTGTGTGTGTACCACCGTTTGCTTTAGGGGACGTTGTGATGGCTGGAGAGCCAATCAGAGAGGAAGTGGGCGTGGTCCTCGGAGCTGAGGACCAATCAAAGCTCTGGTCACCAACAAGTACAAGAAAGAACTGACCGATCACACAGCTGGACTCCTGAACCTGAACCCATAAAACCTGAACCCCCAAAACTTGGTACAAAAACTGCTGAAACTAGTGTGACCAATACCTTTTACAGGGACCAGGACTACAATGACAAAGACCAGGAATATTACAACTGGGACAAAAACTACTACAACTACTACCAATGAGATGAATACAACTACCAGGACCAGCATTGCTGCTCATATTAGCGACTGTTGCTCAGGTGGTAGAGTGGGTCGTCCTGTAATCACATAGTTGGTGATTCGACCCTTGTTCGCATGTCCAAGTGTTCTTAATTGAGACCCCTCACAGGAGACCACGACTCCTAATCCTTCCGATGGGTTAAATGCAGAGGTCAAGGTTCATGTATCTTACAATGAAACATTTTTTTACTACCAGCACCAGGACTACGACTACGACCAGTACTTTTACTATTAGGATCAGGACTATGACTACTGGAACCAGTATTTTTACTATCAGGACCAGGACTACGACTACTGGGACCAGTACCTTTTACTATCAGGACCAGGACTACGATTACTGGGACCAGTACTTTTACTATTAGGACCAGGACTACCTCAATACGAGCATTGCCAGTATGAGTACCTCCATCCAGGCTGCGGCTCAAAATGTTCCTCTTGCTGATGCATCGTGGGAAATTCGGTGCAGGTCTGGAGATCTGAGCGCTGGCTCTGCGACTCTGAATCTGAGTCCGACCGCTGTAGCGGAACTTTGAACCCAGAGACAGAAACTTCTTTGTTGTCTCTTCTGGAGACATCAGCCTGAGAGATGGACAGAGACAGACTGTTTGTAAGTTATGTTAAATCAAGTCATGATACATCTAGTCATGTTACATCAAGTCATGTTACATGTAGTCATGTTACATGTAGTCATGTTACATCAAGTCATGTTACATCTAGTCATGTTACATGTAGTCATGTTACATGTAGTCATGATACATGTAGTCATGTTACATGTAGTCATGTTACATGTAGTCATGTTACATGTAGTCATGTTACATCAAGTCATGTTACATCAAGTCATGATACATGTAGTCATGTTACATCAAGTCATGTTACATGTAGTCATGTTACATGTAGTCATGTTACATGTAGTCATGTTACATGTAGTCATGTTACATGTAGTCATGTTACATCTAGTCATGATACATCTAGTCATGATACATCTAGTCATGTTACATCAAGTCATGTTAGATCAAGTCATGTTACATCAAGTCATGTTACATCAAGTCATGTTACATGTAGTCATGTTACATGTAGTCATGATACATCTAGTCATGTTACATCTAGTCATGTTACATCAAGTCATGTTACATGTAGTCATGTTACATCAAGTCATGTTACATGTAGTCATGTTACATTTAGTCATGTTACATTTAGTCATGTTACGTCAAATCATGATACATGTAGTCATGATACATCAAGTCATGTTACATGTAGTCATGATACATCAAGTCATGATACATCTAGTCATGTTACATCAAGTCATGTTACATGTAGTCATGTTACATGTAGTCATGTTACATGTAGTCATGTTACATCAAGTCATGTTACATCTAGTCATGTTACATGTAGTCATGTTACATGTAGTCATGATACATGTAGTCATGTTACATGTAGTCATGTTACATGTAGTCATGTTACATCAAGTCATGTTACATCAAGTCATGATACATCTAGTCATGTTACATGTAGTCATGATATATCAAGTCATGTTACATTTAGTCATGATACATGTAGTCATGTTACATCAAGTCATGTTACATGTAGTCATGTTACATGTAGTCATGTTACATGTAGTCATGTTACATGTAGTCATGTTACATGTAGTCATGTTACATGTAGTCATGTTACATGTAGTCATGTTACATCTAGTCATGTTACATCTAGTCATGTTACATCAAGTCATGTTACATCAAGTCATGTTACATCAAGTCATGTTACATGTAGTCATGTTACATGTAGTCATGTTACATGTAGTCATGATACATGTAGTCATGTTACATGTAGTCATGATACATGTAGTCATGATAAATCTAGTCATGTTACATCAAGTCATGTTACATGTAGTCATGTTACATCAAGTCATGTTACATGTAGTCATGTTACATGTAGTCATGTTACATTTAGTCATGTTACATTTAGTCATGTTACGTCAAATCATGATACATGTAGTCATGATACATCAAGTCATGTTACATGTAGTCATGATACATCAAGTCATGATACATCTAGTCATGTTACATCAAGTCATGTTACATGTAGTCATGTTACATTTAGTCATGTTACATTTAGTCATGTTACATTTAGTCATGTTACATTTAGTCATGATACATGTAGTCATGATACATGTAGTCATGTTACATTTAGTCATGTTACATTAAGTCATGATACATGTAGTCATGTTACATTAAGTCATGTTACATGTAGTCATGTTACATTTAGTCATGATACATGTAGTCATGTTACATGTAGTCATGTTACATGTAGTCATGTTACATGTAGTCATGTTACATCAAGTCATGTTACATCAAGTCATGTTACATGTAGTCATGTTACATGTAGTCATGTTACATGTAGTCATGTTACATGTAGTCATGTTACATGTAGTCATGTTACATGTAGTCATGTTACATCAAGTCATGTTACATGTAGTCATGATACGTCAAGTCATGATACATCTAGTCATGTTACATGTAGTCATGATATATCAAGTCATGTTACATGTAGTCATGATATATCAAGTCATGTTACATTTAGTCATGATACATGTAGTCATGTTACATCAAGTCATGTTACATGTAGTCATGTTACATGTAGTCATGTTACATGTAGTCATGTTACATGTAGTCATGTTACATGTAGTCATGTTACATCAAGTCATGTTACATGTAGTCATGTTACATGTAGTCATGTTACATGTAGTCATGTTACATGTAGTCATGATACATCTAGTCATGTTACATGTAGTCATGTTACATCAAGTCATGTTACATGTAGTCATGTTACATTTAGTCATGTTACATTTAGTCATGTTATGTCAAATCATGATACATGTAGTCATGATACATCAAGTCATGTTACATGTAGTCATGATACATCAAGTCATGATACATCTAGTCATGTTACATCAAGTCATGTTACATGTAGTCATGTTACATTTAGTCATGATACATGTAGTCATGATACATTTAGTCATGATACATTTAGTCATGATACATTTAGTCATGTTACATTTAGTCATGATACATTTAGTCATGATACATTTAGTCATGATACATTTAGTCATGTTACATTTAGTCATGTTACATTTAGTCATGTTACATTTAGTCATGTTACATGTAGTCATGTTACATGTAGTCATGTTACATTTAGTCATGTTACATTTAGTCATGTTACATTTAGTCATGTTACATTTAGTCATGTTACATTTAGTCATGATACATTTAGTCATGATACATTTAGTCATGATACATGTAGTCATGTTACATTTAGTCATGTTACATTTAGTCATGATACATGTAGTCATGTTACATTAAGTCATGTTACATTAAGTCATGTTACATTAAGTCATGTTACATTAAGTCATGTTACATTTAGTCATGTTACATCAAGTCATGTTACATTTAGTCATCTTACATGTAGTCATGTTACATTTAGTCATGATATATCAAGTCATGTTACATTTAGTCATGTTACATCAAGTCATGTTACATTTAGTCATGATACATGTAGTCATGATACGTCAAGTCATGTTACATTTAGTCATGATACATGTAGTCATGATACATGTAGTCATGATATGTCAAGTCATGTTACATTTAGTCATGATACATGTAGTCATGATACGTCAAGTCATGATACATCTAGTCATGTTACATCAAGTCATGTTACATCAAGTCATGTTACATGTAGTAATGTTACATGTAGTCATGTTACATGTAGTCATGTTACATTTAGTCATGTTACATCAAGTCATGTTACATTTAGTCATGTTACATCAAGTCATGTTACATGTAGTCATGTTACATGTAGTCATGTTACATGTAGTCATGTTACATGTAGTCATGTTACATGTAGTCATGTTACATTTAGTCATGTTACATTTAGTCATGTTACGTCAAATCATGATACATGTAGTCATGATACATCAAGTCATGTTACATGTAGTCATGATACATCAAGTCATGATACATCTAGTCATGTTACATCAAGTCATGTTACATGTAGTCATGTTACATTTAGTCATGTTACATTTAGTCATGATACATGTAGTCATGATACATGTAGTCATGTTACATTTAGTCATGTTACATTAAGTCATGATACATGTAGTCATGTTACATTAAGTCATGTTACATGTAGTCATGTTACATGTAGTCATGTTACATGTAGTCATGTTACATCAAGTCATGTTACATGTAGTCATGTTACATGTAGTCATGTTACATGTAGTCATGTTACATGTAGTCATGTTACATGTAGTCATGTTACATCAAGTCATGTTACATGTAGTCATGATACGTCAAGTCATGATACATCTAGTCATGTTACATGTAGTCATGATATATCAAGTCATGTTACATGTAGTCATGATATATCAAGTCATGTTACATTTAGTCATGATACATGTAGTCATGTTACATCAAGTCATGTTACATGTAGTCATGTTACATGTAGTCATGTTACATGTAGTCATGTTACATGTAGTCATGTTACATCAAGTCATGTTACATGTAGTCATGTTACATGTAGTCATGTTACATGTAGTCATGTTACATGTAGTCATGTTACATGTAGTCATGATACATCTAGTCATGTTACATGTAGTCATGTTACATCAAGTCATGTTACATGTAGTCATGTTACATTTAGTCATGTTACATTTAGTCATGTTACGTCAAATCATGATACATGTAGTCATGATACATCAAGTCATGTTACATGTAGTCATGATACATCAAGTCATGATACATCTAGTCATGTTACATCAAGTCATGTTACATGTAGTCATGTTACATGTAGTCATGTTACATTTAGTCATGTTACATTTAGTCATGTTACATTTAGTCATGATACATTTAGTCATGATACATTTAGTCATGTTACATTTAGTCATGTTACATTTAGTCATGTTACATTTAGTCATGTTACATTTAGTCACGTTACATTTAGTCATGTTACATTTAGTCATGTTACATTTAGTCATGATACATTTAGTCATGATACATGTAGTCATGTTACATTTAGTCATGTTACATTAAGTCATGATACATGTAGTCATGTTACATTAAGTCATGTTACATTAAGTCATGTTACATTTAGTCATGTTACATCAAGTCATGTTACATTTAGTCATCTTACATGTAGTCATGTTACATTTAGTCATGATATATCAAGTCATGTTACATTTAGTCATGTTACATCAAGTCATGTTACATTTAGTCATGATACATGTAGTCATGATACGTCAAGTCATGTTACATTTAGTCATGATACATGTAGTCATGATACATGTAGTCATGATATGTCAAGTCATGTTACATTTAGTCATGATACATGTAGTCATGATACGTCAAGTCATGATACATCTAGTCATGTTACATCAAGTCATGTTACATGTAGTAATGTTACATGTAGTCATGTTACATGTAGTCATGTTACATTTAGTCATGTTACATCAAGTCATGTTACATTTAGTCATGTTACATTTAGTCATGATACATGTAGTCATGATATATCTAGTCATGTTACATGTAGTCATGTTACATCAAGTCATGTTACATGTAGTCATGTTACATGTAGTCATGATATATCTAGTCATGTTACATTTAGTCATGTTACATTTAGTCATGTTACATTTAGTCATGTTACATTTAGTCATGTTACATTTAGTCATGTTACATGTAGTCATGTTACATGTAGTCATGTTACATCAAGTCATGTTACATGTAGTCATGTTACATGTAGTCATGATATATCTAGTCATGTTACATTTAGTCATGTTACATTTAGTCATGTTACATTTAGTCATGTTACATGTAGTCATGTTACATGTAGTCATGTTACATGTAGTCATGATACATTTAGTCATGATACATTTAGTCATGTTACATTTAGTCATGTTACATTAAGTCATGATACATTTAGTCATGTTACATCAAGTCATGTTACATTTAGTCATGATACATGTAGTAATGTTACATGTAGTCATGATACATCAAGTCATGTTACATGTAGTCATGATACATGTAGTCATGATACATCAAGTCATGTTACATTTAGTCATGATACATGTAGTAATGTTACATGTAGTCATGATACATCAAGTCATGTTACATGTAGTCATGATACATGTAGTCATGATACATCAAGTCATGTTACATTTAGTCATGATACATGTAGTAATGTTACATGTAGTCATGATACATCAAGTCATGTTACATTTAGTCATGATACATGTAGTCATGATACGTCAAGTCATGATACATGTAGTCATGATACGTCAAGTCATGATACATCTAGTCATGTTACATCAAGTCATGTTACATCAAGTCATGTTACATGTAGTAATGTTACATGTAGTCATGTTACATGTAGTAATGTTACATGTAGTCATGATACATCTAGTCATGTTACATCAAGTCATGTTACATGTAGTAATGTTACATGTAGTCATGTTACATGTAGTAATGTTACATGTAGTCATGTTACATTTAGTCATGTTACATTTAGTCATGTTACATCAAGTCATGTTACATTTAGTCATGTTACATTTAGTCATGATACATGTAGTCATGATATATCTAGTCATGTTACATGTAGTCATGATACATTTAGTCATGTTACATTTAGTCATGTTACATTAAGTCATGATACATGTAGTCATGTTACATTAAGTCATGTTACATTTAGTCATGTTACATCAAGTCATGTTACATTTAGTCATGATACATGTAGTAATGTTACATGTAGTCATGATACATCAAGTCATGTTACATGTAGTCATGATACATGTAGTCATGATACATCTAGTCATGTTACATTTAGTCATGTTACATCAAGTCATGTTACATGTAGTCATGTTACATCAAGTCATGATACATGTAGTAATGTTACATGTAGTCATGTTACATCAAGTCATGTTACATGTAGTCATGTTACATGTAGTCATGATATATCTAGTCATGTTACATGTAGTCATGTTACATCAAGTCATGTTACATGTAGTCATGTTACATCAAGTCATGATACATGTAGTCATGATACGTCAAGTCATGATACATCTAGTCATGTTACATCAAGTCATGTTACATCAAGTCATGTTACATGTAGTAATGTTACATGTAGTCATGTTACATGTAGTAATGTTACATGTAGTCATGTTACATTTAGTCATGTTACATCAAGTCATGTTACATTTAGTCATGTTACATTTAGTCATGATACATGTAGTCATGTTACATTTAGTCATGATACATGTAGTCATGATATATCTAGTCATGTTACATGTAGTCATGTTACATCAAGTCATGTTACATGTAGTCATGTTACATCAAGTCATGATACATGTAGTCATGATACAGCTAGTCATGTTACATGTAGTCATGATACATCAAGTCATGATACATCTAGTCATGTTACATAAAGTCATGATACATTTAGTCATGTTACATTATGTCATGTTACATTTAGTCATGTTACATTTAGTCATGTTACATTTAGTCATGTTACATTTAGTCATGATACATGTAGTAATGTTACATGTAGTCATGATACATCAAGTCATGTTACATTTAGTCATGATACATGTAGTCATGATACGTCAAGTCATGATACATGTAGTCATGATACGTCAAGTCATGATACATCTAGTCATGTTACATCAAGTCATGTTACATCAAGTCATGTTACATGTAGTAATGTTACATGTAGTCATGTTACATGTAGTAATGTTACATGTAGTCATGATACATCTAGTCATGTTACATCAAGTCATGTTACATGTAGTAATGTTACATGTAGTCATGTTACATGTAGTAATGTTACATGTAGTCATGTTACATTTAGTCATGTTACATTTAGTCATGTTACATTTAGTCATGTTACATCAAGTCATGTTACATTTAGTCATGTTACATTTAGTCATGATACATGTAGTCATGATATATCTAGTCATGTTACATGTAGTCATGATACATTTAGTCATGTTACATTTAGTCATGTTACATTAAGTCATGATACATGTAGTCATGTTACATTAAGTCATGTTACATTTAGTCATGTTACATCAAGTCATGTTACATTTAGTCATGATACATGTAGTAATGTTACATGTAGTCATGATACATCAAGTCATGTTACATGTAGTCATGATACATGTAGTCATGATACATCTAGTCATGTTACATTTAGTCATGTTACATCAAGTCATGTTACATGTAGTCATGTTACATCAAGTCATGATACATGTAGTAATGTTACATGTAGTCATGTTACATCAAGTCATGTTACATGTAGTCATGTTACATGTAGTCATGATATATCTAGTCATGTTACATGTAGTCATGTTACATCAAGTCATGTTACATGTAGTCATGTTACATCAAGTCATGATACATGTAGTCATGATACGTCAAGTCATGATACATCTAGTCATGTTACATCAAGTCATGTTACATCAAGTCATGTTACATGTAGTAATGTTACATGTAGTCATGTTACATGTAGTAATGTTACATGTAGTCATGTTACATTTAGTCATGTTACATCAAGTCATGTTACATTTAGTCATGTTACATTTAGTCATGATACATGTAGTCATGATATATCTAGTCATGTTACATGTAGTCATGTTACATCAAGTCATGTTACATGTAGTCATGTTACATCAAGTCATGATACATGTAGTCATGATACAGCTAGTCATGTTACATGTAGTCATGATACATCAAGTCATGATACATCTAGTCATGTTACATAAAGTCATGATACATTTAGTCATGTTACATTATGTCATGTTACATTTAGTCATGTTACATTTAGTCATGTTACATTTAGTCATGTTACATTTAGTCATGTTACATTTAGTCATGTTACATTTAGTCATGTTACATTTAGTCATGTTACATTTAGTCATGATACATCAAGTCATGTTACATTTAGACATGTTACATTACGTCATGTTACACAAAGTTATGTTATGTTGTATTATGTGAAGCCGTGTTTTTTCTTCTCATATCATATCAAGTGAAATCATTAAACACACCACTGACCTGAAGAAGGAGTGGTGCTCCACACACACTTTCCACAGTCTTTTAGCTGATCGGTGGTTCAGCAGTTTGAAACCAATAGTAGACTCAAACTGGTCAAACTGGAGACAAAGAGAGACTCAAAGGCTCAGAATGGACACAGAGACAGACTGCAACTGGTCTGGTCTTCTGTGGTGTTGGGGTGTGAGTCGACCTGTCTCACCTCTCCAGGTCGGATCTTGATGTAGAAGTTGTTCCTTTTGTACGAGATCTTCAGGATCTTCGGCCACGAGAATCTGTTGATCCTCAGTCTGTCTCTGTAGACCAGAAGACCGCTACTGCACACGCCCAGCATGATGGCCACGCCCTCTGAGTCCTGCGAACACACACACACAAATGACACAACTGGAACAAGTCATTTGAGAACAATTAAACCAGAATTTAATGCTGATCCCAGACGTCCTCTGGCTGATGGTCATCATGTTGACTTTTACTTTTAGTCTGTTGGGATAGTTTGACTCCATTAAAATAAGACATAACAGATGATTATCGCTTATTTGTTATGAGTTATGGATCATGGGTTATACATTATGGATTAACACAGCTCCACAGCATGTTTGATTCACATCCTCTCATGTTTCATGTTCAGCGATAGTTTGGTTTCTGGCCGTATGTTGAGTTAGATGGCTGCAGTGGATTTTGGGTAATCTAGGAACAGGAGCAGAGTGGAGAATAAAGGAAACACTGATGGGTGTGAACACCATTTTACCAGGAAATGGTAAAACCTTACACCCCAACTCGTGCGCTCCGCTCGGCTTCTGTCAATCGCCTTGTAGCTCCGTCACTGAGAGCTAAACACTCAACAAAGTCTCGACTGTTCTCTGTCCTGGCTCCTCGATGGTGGAATGAGCTCCCCATTGACATCAGAACAGCAGAAAGTCTCTACATCTTCCGTCGCAAACTAAAAACACATCTTTTTGATTCTTGTATGTAACCGTAGAATGCACTTATTGTAAGTCGCTTTGGATAAAAGCGTCAGCTAAATGAAAATGTAATGACACACACACACACACACACACACACACACACACACACACACACACACACACACACACACACACACACACACACACACACACACACACACACACACACACACACACACACACACACACACACACACACACACACACACACACACACACACACACACACACACACACACACACACACACACACACACACACACACACACACACACTCTTACCTCTGACTGAGCTGAAGGCAGACAGTCAAAGCGACTTCCTACCATCTACTCGTTCAGACAGACGGAACAAACAGAGAAGAAGAACAGCCGGTCGAGATGAGGAAATAAAACACATCAGCTGTGCTGCGTTAAATTTACCTCAAGAGCATCGGACATTCAAACACCACAACATCTTCATCTCCAGCTCGTCTTCATGTTCATCTTCATCTCTAATGATGTCATTGTGACTCTGAGCTCGAAGTCCATTTAGTATCTCAGTTTGGACCTATCAGGTTGGAGCTTTGTTTAATGCAGGAAAACCGTCCCGAGTGTCACCTGAGCTTTATCTTCCTATTGGTTTGAAATCATCTTGTAATCTGATTACTTCCTCTTTGTTCCTCAGACTGTGAAGCTGAACAATATATATCTACACACGTACAGTGTATGTATATATATATGTGTGTGTGTGTATATATATATATATATATATATATATATATATATATATATATATAGGGCTGCACGGTGGCGTAGTGGTTAGCACTGTCGCCTCACAGCAAAAGGGGCCGGGGTTCCAATCCCGGTCTGGGCGGGCCTTCTGTGTGGAGTTTGCATGTTCTCCCCGTGTCAGCGTGGGTTCTCTCCGGGTTCTCCGGCTTCCTCCCACAGTCCAAAGACATGCATGTTAGGTTAATTGGACTCTAAATTGCCCATAGGTGTGAATGTGAGTGTGAATGGTTGTCTGTCTATATGTGAGCCCTGGATAGACTGGCGACTTGTCCAGGGTGTACCCTGCCTTCGCCCAA
Source organism: Cottus gobio (assembly GCA_023566465.1). NCBI lineage: Eukaryota > Metazoa > Chordata > Actinopteri > Perciformes > Cottidae > Cottus > Cottus gobio. The sequence continues at coordinate 524,933 of CM042227.1, read as the reverse complement.
TGACAGCTGGGATCCGCCCCGCGACCCAAAAGAGGATAAGCGGTTCAGATAATGGATGGATGGATGGATGTGTGTATATATACATTACCACCAGGATATATATAATGTATATATACATTACCACCAGGTAAGAAGTGAACCTCTGTCGTAGGACTGAAACCCAAAGTTTAAACCTAAAGTTAGCTGGATAACCACAAATACTAATCTTGGTTCAGGGACCTGGTCTCTGTGGATCCCAACTGACATGAAGTGAACCAGAGTCGGCAGCTCTGTCACTGAGAGAATGGATCAATGGAAAACTGCCACAATGGAAAACTCATTACTGACACACACACACACACACACGATTGATCAGGACAGGAAGTGTGTCATGTATTGATCACATTGTTGAGAAACAGAACATCAGCAGCACACTAAGGTCTGTGTTTTTGTATTAGTTTATATTCTGAACATACATACTCATATATATATATATATATATATATATATATATATGTGTGAATCCATATATAAATATGTATAAATACTGTATATGTGTACATATATATGAAAATGTGATATGATAAGTAAAAAGTTGTTTTAGGGGAAATTAAAAGGGATTTTAAGGATTAATGATGAAGGGGTTAATGATGCATCCACTTAGAAACACAAGCATGTGTCCAATAACTCAGAAACATGTCAAACCCAGGAGACATTTTGTTTAAACTCGAACTGAAGCCAGAAATAAAGAAGAAGCTTCTCCACGAACACCAAACACAGACAAGGATGTCTGAATGGTTAAAAACACAAAGCAACTTGACGCCTGGACATGAATCTGATCTGCAGGTTCCACTTTTAAGAGGATGATGTTTGGATTGTTGTACCAGGAAAAGAGGAACTGTGAGTACTGCTACTACTACTACTACTACTACTACTACTACTACTACTACTACTACTACTACTACTACTACTACTACTACTACTACTACTACTACTACTACTACTACTACTTGTAGTAATGAGTACTTGAAAGGTACTTGAAAAGTACTCAAGTATTCGCTGTTTCATAATCATTTAGATAGAAGCTCTTTTTTCAGCATCATTCTTTTACTTTTCCCAGCGGTTCGACAGCTAAGATGACCTGAAACGATGCTTTTGACAGCTGCTCTTACTGTTTTGATTTCTTGATCTCAGGTTTTCATCATGCTGTGTGTTTTTACCTTTGCGTGATGAAGGTCGACTCCGTACATAGAAAGCTTCTTCACATTGTCCAGGAAGTGCATTTCTGCTTCAGCTGGTGTCATTCCTCTAAATACACAAATCTAGTTTTAACAGCTGTTGTTTGTTTTGTTCTTCTTAAAATGACATTAACGTGTTCAAAGTGAGAACCTGTGTGTCTTGTGCAGCTCAATGATCTTCTCCTCCATCTCTTTGGTTTGATTTGGAGCGAAACAGAGTTCACTGACATAATCTGAACCACACTCATCTGAAATATACAGATAGAGAGAGAGACAGGTAGTCAGAGACAGACAGGTCATATGAAACAAAAGAAAGGGTACAGCAGGGTATGTTAAGGTAGACGGTACAGCAGGGTATGTTAGGGTAGAAGGTACAGCAGGGTATGTTAGGGTAGAAGGTACAGCCGGGTATGTTGGGGTAGAAGGTATAGCAAGGTATGTTAGGGGGTATGTTAGGGTAGAAGGTACAGCAGGGTATGTTAGGGTAGAAGGTACAGCCGGGTATGTTAGGGAAGAAGGTACAGCAGGGTATGTTAGGGTAGAAGGTACAGCAGGCTACAGTAAGGTAGAAGGTACAGCAGGGTATGTTGGGGTAGAAGGTATAGCAAGGTATGTTAGGGGGTATGTTGGGGTAGAAGGTATAGCAAGGTATGTTAGGGGGTATGTTAGGGAAGAAGGTACAGCAGAAATGTTAGGGTAGAAGGTACAGCAGGGTATGTTAGGGTAGAAGGTACAGCAGGATATGTTAGGGTAGAAGGTACAGCAGGGTATGTTGGGGTAGAAGGTACAGCAGGGTATGTTGGGGTAGAAGGTACAGCAGGGTATGTTGGGGTAGAAGGTACAGCAGGGTATGTTAGGGTAGAAGGTACAGCAGGGTATGTTAGGGTAGAAGGTACAGCAGGGTATGTTAGGGAAGAAGGTACAGCAGGGTATGTTAGGGTAGAAGGAACAGCAGGCTACAGTAGGGTAGAAGGTACAGCAGGGTATGTTGGGGTAGAAGGTATAGCAAGGTATGTTAGGGGGTATGTTGGGGTAGAAGGTACAGCAGGGTATGTTAGGGTAGAAGGTACAGCAGGGTATGTTAGGGTAGATGGTACAGCAGGGTATGTTGGGGTAGAAGGTACAGCAGGGTATGTTGGGGTAGAAGGTACAGCAGGGTATGTTGGGGTAGAAGGTACAGCAGGGTATGTTAGGGTAGAAGGTACAGCAGGGTATGTTGGGGTAGAAGGTACAGCAGGCTACAGTAGGATAGAAGGTACAGCAGGGTATGTTGGGGTAGAAGGTACAGCAGGGTGTGTTAGGGTAGAAGGTACAGCAGGCTACAGTAGGGTAGAAGGTACAGCAGGGTATGTTAGGGGGTATGTTAGGGTAGAAGGTACAGCAGGGTATGTTAGGGTAGAAGGTACAGCAGGGTATGTTAGGGTAGAAGGGTACTGTGTTAATCACAGAAGGCTAAGGCAGGACGGTATGTGGTGTAATCGGCTATCTTTGCAGTAGAGCACAGTACCAGGGTCGTAGTCTCCGAACTCTGATTGGACGGTGTAGGAGCTGAGGACGGTGTGAGTCGCAAAGGAACATGGGAGACGTCCAGAAACGATATCCTCTCTGAGCTGGAGACACAGGAAGTACCTGCAGATGGAAAGGAGGGCTTGAACTCCCTCTGGTGTCTAAAGGTGACAACATGTTTGTTTTGATATCTGATCGACAGGTGAGGGAATCTACCTGGTGATGTCCTCCGAGAGCTGGGCGGGGTCAGGGGGGTAAAACTTGACATTAAAGGAGAAGTTCCAGGGAACACCTGAGAGACCATAGATCATATTTAAATATGAATCTTAATCACAACTTATCGATTTAAAATGATTCCATTTAATGATTAGATTAACTGTAAACCTGACATTTGAATGCCTCCCCCCCTCCCCCATGAAAGGGGCGGGGATACTGACCTCTGACCTGCTTCTTCATCTCCTTTCCTGGATCCAACCAGTTCTATAAGACGAGAGGTAAAGACAGAGATCAAAAAGAAAGACAGAGAGAGAGACAGACAGAGAGAGAGAGAGAGAGAGACAAACAGAGAGAGACAGAGAGAGAAAGACAAACAGAGAGAGAGACAGACAGAGAGAGAGAGAGAAAGACAAACAGAGACAGACAGAGAGAGAGAGAAAGAGGCAGACAGAGAGAGAGAGAAAGACAAACAGAGAGAGACAGAGAGAGAGAGAGAAAGACAAACAGAGAGAGACAGACAGAGAGACAGAGAAAGACAGATAGAGAGAGAGAAAGAGGCAGACAGAGAGAGAGAAAGACAAACAGAAGGACAGACAGACAGGTACCTTGTTGTTGTCCATGTCCCTGAAGGACAGAGCGAAGTAGTCTCTTTCCAGCAGGTTGACGTGTTCACAAACTTTCTCAAACAACTGAACACCGCAAGCTCGTTTCTACAGAAGAAGAAGACTTTTATAATATCTGTTTATCCTCCACCTGTCTCTCCTCCGCCTGTCTCTCCTCCACCTGTCTCTCCTCCCCCTGTCTCTCTTCCGCCTGTCTTTCCTCCGCCTGTCTCTCTCCACCCATCTCCAGCTGTCTCTCCTCCAGCTGTCTCTCTTCCGCCTGTCTCTCCTCCGCCTGTCTCTCCTCCACCTGTCTCTCCTCCGCCTGTCTCTCCTCCGCCTGTCTCCAGCTGTCTCTCCTCCGCCTGTCTCTCCTCCGCCTGTCTCTCTCCACCTGTCTCTCCACCTGTCTCTCCTCCATATGTCTCCACCTGTCTCACCTCCACAGTGCAGGTGAACAGCGAGCCGTCCAGCAGGGACACCCTTGTCTGCATGGTCCTAAAGCTCAGCGGGTTTCTAGCCGGAGAGCGAGCGATCCGGCTGCTCGACGACAGGTGACTCGTCAAATCCTCGGCCAATGAGCTGTGGGCTCGGCTCTGGGATGGCCCGCCCTCACCTCCCTGAGGACACAGGAAGTGATGTCATCAATAATCATTTATAATAATTTGTTGATGGTTTATAACTTGGTGTGTTTTTTATCTTACCTGTTTAGGTGTGGAGTGGGCGGCGGCTTCAGGGAAAAACTCTGCCTCTTTGGACTGGGCCTCCTGTGGCTCACCTGGCTCTGTCGTCATGGTGATTCACCTGAGAGACAGCGACAACGTGGTGAAACACGGGAGCTAGAAGCTGATTGGACGTCAGGGAAACGTCCATCAGGAAGTCACAACAAACAGCCAATCACAGAGCTTTCGTTACTGAGTCTCTAATAGCAGCTGCAGCCGGGGCTCATGGGTAACGTAGTATTCAGAGTCAGACAACAATCCTGGTCACCATCTGATGATGTCTTCAGCCTGAGCCCCATGGTGACCAGCTGTTGACCCCCCCAGCTGTCAGGTGAAGGGTTGCCGTGGTAACACGTGTGTGTGTGTGTGTGTGTGTGTGTGTGTGTGTGTGTGTGTGTGTCTGTGTGTGTGTGTGTGTGGGGTGGGATTAGGGTTGAAAGCAATTTAATGTAATCTGGCTTCAGACAACAATGAGTGTGTGTGTGCAAAACTACCGCATCAAATCTTTATTATTTATATACATACAGTATGTATGTATATAAATAAATACATATATATATGATATATACTGTATATATACATATATAAATATATGTATATATAATATAATATATATATACTGTATATATATGTATACATATATATATATTTGATATATACTGTATATATATATACATATATACAGTATATATACATATTGAGTAGTTTCCGGTTGGGAGTGTTTGAGTCTTTGTCGTCCTGCAGCAGGAAACACCCCTCTGCAACACACACACACACACACTCCACACAGCTGCAGTGTGATGAGGCAGAAATGATGCTCTCTCTCTCTCTCTGTCTCTGTCTCTCTCTCTGATCGATAATAAACTGATAGTCGTTCTATCAGTGATCATTAAGCCTCTGCTCTTCCTCTTCCTCCTCCTCTGTAAATAAAACCCTCCACATATTTACCTGTCCTCGTGCAGGACGCTCGCCCTCTTCCTCCCGTTAACAGACGCTTGTTTTAAATACGTCATCTCTCTCTACGCGGGGCGGCGGAGCCGTGACGTCACGACGCACGTTGCGTAGACCGCTGCGTGGTTTTACTGGTTTTTAATTTAGTTTATGTATTCAAATCATCTTTACTAAACCAGGGAAGGTAGTACTCTGGTTGTATTAGTACGACATGTTCACTGGGACCAGTACAGGTAAATGCTATTTTACATGATTTATTATACATTATGTATTATACTTTATTCAATATGTTTGTAAACACTGATTAAGAATAGTATTGCATATAATACATGTATTAATGCATGCACTAAAGTATTTGTACAGTGGTATAATTACTATATGAAGTAAAGTATTTGTACAGTGGTATAATTACTATATGTACTAAAGTATTTAATGGAGTATTATTAGTTTGACTGACTGATCTGTTTTTACTCACCAGTTATTTGGAGACAGGAAGTAAATGAAGCCACCAGGAAGTGAATGAAGCCACCAGGAAGTGAATGAAGCCACCAGGAAGTGAATGAAGCCACCAGGAAGTGAATGAAGCCACCAGGAAGAGAAGAAGACACTGTTGTGAATGAACTTAGACCTGAACCTAGACCTGAACCTAGACCTGAACCCTAAACCTGATCCTTGACCTGAACCCTAGACCCTGAACCCTGAACCCTGCACCCTGAACCCTGAACCCTGAACCTAGACCCCAGATGTGAGCCCAGACCTGAACCCTGCCCTTCAGCAAATCTTACAAACTCTCTGTGTTGTACTATGTGTTGTACTAAGAAGTACTCCAGTATTAGTAGTACTCCTGCATTGAAGATCAGGTAGTCCTGTGACATCATCACATTCTGACATGTAAAGAACTCAACAGACAAACAGGACCGGGGAAGATGAGGAGGATGAAGAAGATGAGGATAAAGAGTATGGTGAGGAAGATGATGGTGGAGGTGGTGAGGATGAGGATAAAGAGGATGTGAGCATGATGCTGAAGAGGATGAGGATGGTGGAGGTGGTGAGGATGAAGATGAAGAGGATGGGGATGGTGGAGGTGGTGAGGATGAAGATGAAGAGGATGTGAGGATGATGCTGGAGAGGATGGGGATGGTGGAGGTGGTGAGGATGAGGATGAAGAGGATGTGAGGATGATGCTGGAGAGGATGGGGATGGTGGAGGTGGACACCTGTACAGTGGTTTGTTCCTTCCTGTGGTCTCGGGAGGTCAGGTGACTTGTTTGTTTACTATAAACACTTCAGCATTGGTCCTAATTTGGGAGGCGGGGAGACCCGTCGGTATGTTGGGCTCCGGCTCCCCTGGGCCGGGTAGTAACAGATTTGGTGAGGATGAAGAGGATGGTGGAGGGGGTGAGGATGAGGATGAAGAGGATGGAGGTGACGAGGATGAGGATGAAGAGGATGGTGGAGGTGATGAGGATGAAGAGGATAGTGGAGGTGGTGAGGATGAGGATGAAGTGGATGGTGAGGATGGAGGTGATGAGGACAGATCAGACGACATGAAACAACGACACACTGTTAAATGAACCTGTGTTTTACCTGTGCAGGTGTTCAGACGTCTCAGTGATGAAGAGGATGAAGATGAAGGTCCTTTAAAAAGATGTCTGTCTCTTTCTGTCTCTCGTCTCATCTGTTGTTTGGATGGATTAGTGGTTTTTACTCTGACTCGTCAGGCCCCGCCCACACAGATTACCTCCCCCCCCACCCCCCCACCCTCTCACATCTCTCAATCACAACCTGGGGGCGGGTTTGCAGCTGTCACGGGCCCCTGCAAAGGATTGTGGGACTTGTAATGTTCAGAGCAGGATCATGGGACATGAGAGGATGCACTGAATCTGGACACACTGATGACGTTTATCTCCCTCTGCTGGTGGCCGTCCTCAACTGCAGCTTTATGTACATATAAATATATATATATATAAATATATATATATATATATATCCACACATATATATAGTATATTTATGTATATATATATATACAGTACTGTGCAAAAGTTTTAGGCAGGTGTGAAAAAATCCTGTAAACTAAGAATGCTTTCAAAAATAGAAGTGTAACAGTTTATTTTCATCAATTAACTAAATGCAAAGTGAGCAAACAAAAGAAAAATCTTGTTAATTGATGAAAATAAACTCTTAGCACTTCTATTTTTGAAAGCATTCTTAGTTTACAGCATTTTTTCACACCTGCCTAAAACTTTTGCACAGTACTGTATATAAATATACTATGTATATATGTTGATATGTTGATATGTTGATAGCACTTTGTAGTCGAACCTTTGATGAAATTGTACCTTCTTGATTCTTGTTGTTCTGATTCTTGTTTGTAACCGTAGAATGCACTTATTGTAAGTCGCTTTGGATAAAAGCGTCAGCTAAATGACATGTAATGTAATGTATATATAATCAGTTTATTTGAGTGATGAATCACTTTTATTATATGGAATGATAAATCTAATAGGAAAAGATGGTTAAAGAGTCAAAGTCAAAAGTAAGCTTTATTGATCTCCTATGAACTGGTCAATATTCACTAATAAACACAATACATCTTCATTCATTGACATTTGATCTCATTGTTGTTTGATTGGCTGCCTTTTCCCTTCGAAGAGGTTTAATCCTCATCCGACCTTCTGATTGGCCGAGGCAGCTGTCGGTCTGCTGGTGGGCGGGGCCTGTGAACTACTATAGCGTCCGTTTATGAGTGTAGGCATGTTTTTCAGTGAAGAAGAAGAGAAGACGAAGAGAAGAAGAAGATAAGAAGTAGAAGAGAAGAAGAAGAGAATAAGAAGAAGAGAATAAGAGAAGACGAAGAGAAGAAGAACAAGAGAAGAAGAAGAAGAGAAGAAGAAGAAGAAGAAGAAGAAGAAGAAGAAGAAGAAGAAGAAGAAGAAGAAGAAGAAGAAGAAGAAGAAGAAAGGAAGAGTTCATGGTTCTTTCATTTCTGCTGGAGATTCAAACCTTCAACCTGCAGACAGACAGGCAGAGAGACAGACAGGCAGACCGGCAGAGAGACAGGCAGAGAGACAGACAGGCGGACACAGAGACACCCAGCATCTGTCTGTCTGTCTGTCTCTCTGCTGGTCTGTTCTTCTGTGTGTCCCGGAGGATGGCACCGGGGTGTGTCGCCGCCTTTCGCCGGCCCCGCGACTCCTCCGCCGGGCACACGGCGCTCTGACAGCCCGCTGAACCAGAGCTGGACCGGATCTGTGGTTCAGACCGACGTGGACTGAGGAGGAGGGGCGGGCTCAGAATGCCCTCAGAGCTGGCTGCAGGTCTGGTCTTGAGGGTTTTGCTACCCCTCATCCTGACTGCAGGTAAGATCGAGTTCAAGTTGTTCCTGGATCACGAGTACTAATACCACGCTGTACAAATACTCTGTTACAGTAAAAGTACTAAAATTATACACTAATTGATTAATGTTATGAATAGAAACTATAAGTATTGATTAATTTGTGATGGTCCGTGAAATAGCTTCTCTGGAGCTTCCATTACATTATATTACATTACATTATTACATTGCATTACATTATTACATTACATTATTACATTACTAAATTACATTACTACATAACATTACTTTACTACATTACATTATTACATTACATTATTACATTACTTTACTACATTACATTATTACACTACATTACATTACTACATTAAATTACATTATTACAACATCAGAATCAGAATCAGAACCATTTATTGCCATGTATGTTTACACATACAAGGAATTTGTCCTGGCGGGAAGGTGCATACATTTAACATTTAACAATACACATTTAACAGTTAACGCAGTGCAATAAATGAGGATGAATGGATGAATGAATATTTACATTGAAACAGCAGCATATCAGAATACCAAAAATAAGATAAAGTGCATGGAATGTGCATGAGTGTAAGTGTTGTGTGAAAGTGGCAAGTGCAATGCCCAGGTGTCAAGTGTATTCAAGTCAAGTATAAGTATAAGGCTATGTGCAGGGGAGTGTCCGGTGGGAATTGTCTGGGGGTGGCAGAGTCATTAGAGTCAGTGGGGGACCCGGGCTCTGTTGATGAGCCCGACTGCAGACGGGAAGAAACTGTTTTTGTGGCGTGAGGTCTTGGTCCTGATGAACCGCAGCCTCCTGCCAGAGGGGAGGGACACCAACAGTTTGTGTCCAGGGTGAGAGGGATCAGCTACAATCTTCCTCTCCTTCAGGGTCCTTGAAGCAAACAAGTCCTGGAGGGACGGCAGATTGCGGCCAATCACCCTCTCAGCTGAGCGAATGATGCACTGCAGCCTGGCCTTGTCCTTGGCAGTGGCTGCAGCGTACCAGACGGTGATGGAGGAACAGAGGATGGACTCGATGATGGCAGTGTAGAAGTGCACCATCATTGTCTTTGGCAGGTTGAATTTCCTCAGCTGCCTCAGGAAGAACATCCTCTGCTACGCCTTCTTGGAGATGGAGCTGATGTTTAGTTCCCACTTGAGGTCCTGGGTAATGATGGAGCCCAGGAAGCGGAAGGACTCCACAGCTTTTACGGGGGAGTCACACAGGGTGAGAGGGGCTGGTGGGGCTGAGATCTTTCTGAAGTCCACAACCATCTCCACTGTCTTCAGAGCGTTGAGCTCCAGGTTGTTTTGGCTGCACCAAGGCACCAGGTGGTCAGTCTCCCACCTGTAGGCGGACTCGTCCCCACCAGAGATGAGTCCAATGAGGGTGGTGTCATCCGCAAACTTCAGGAGCTTGACGGACTGGTGACTGGAGGTGCAGCTGTTGGTGTACAGGGAGAAGAGCAGAGGGGAAAGAACGCAGCCTTGGGGGGAACCGGTGCTGATGGACCGAGAGGCTGAGACGTGTTTCCCCAGCCTCACGTGCTGCTTCCTGTCAGACAGGAAGTCTGTGATCCACTTGCAGGTGGAGTCGGGCACGTGCAGCTGGGAGAGCTTGTCCTGCAGCAGAGACGGGATGATGGTGTTGAAGGCAGAGCTGAAGTCCACAAACAGGATCCTGGCGTAGGTTCCTGGGGTGTCCAGATGCTGGAGGATGGAGTGGAGGGCCATGTTGACTGCATCGTCCACAGACCTGTTGGCTCTGTAGGCAAACTGCAGGGGATCCAGGAGTGGGTCGGTGAGGGTTTTGAGGTGGGACAGGACCAGGCGCTCAAAGGACTTCATGACCACAGAGGTCAGGGCGACGGGCCTGTAGTCATTGAGTCCTGTGATCCTAGGTTTTTTGGGGACGGGGATGATGGTGGAGGCCTTGAAGCAGGCTGGTACATGGCATGTCTCCAGGGAGGTGTTGAAGATGTCTGTAAACACCGGGGACAGCTGATCAGCACAATGCTTCAGGGTGGAGGGGGAGACAGAGTCCGGGCCGGCTGCTTTGCGGGGGTTCTGCTTTTTAAAAAGCCTGTTAACGTCTCTCTCTTGAATAATGAGGGTCGTCACTGTGGAGGGGGTAGGGGGCGCTGTGAACGATGGTTCAGAGGCGTGAGCCCCTGATGGGCTGGGGGAGGGAGGGCTGGTGGTCTGTGGCTGGTTGGTGGGGCTGTTGATGGGGCTGTGGGGGATGGCGTCAGGACTATTCCATTGTCTTTCGAATCTGCAGTAGAACTCATTCAGCTCGTCTGCCAGGCGGAGGTCGTTCATGGAGTGGTTTTGGGCTTGTAGTTGGTGATCTGTTTGAGCCTCTCTAGACCGACGCAGAATCACTTGCTGAGAGCTGGTGTTGCAGTTTCTCAGAGTACAGTCGTTTAGCGTCCCTCACCGCCCTGCTAAACCTGTATTTTGACTCTGTGTACAAGTCCTTGTCCCCTCTCCTGAACGCCTGGTCCTTTTGCAGCCGTAGTTTTCTGTGTTCCGCTGTAAACCAGGGTTAGGGTTGTTGTAGCTCACCCTGGTGCTGGTTGGAACACAGCTGTCCTCACAGAAGCTGATGTAGGAAGTCACAGCCTCTGTGTACTCATCCAGACTGATGGTAGCAGTCCTGAAGACATCCCAGTCAGTACAGTCCAAGCACGCCCGAAGATCCTCCAGAGCCTCGCTGGTCCACTTCTTGAACTTCCTCGCCACATGTTTGCAGAGCTTTAGTTTCTGCCTGTATGCAGGGATCAGATGGACCATGACGTGGTCAGAGAGACCCAGTGCAGCTCGAGGGACGGCGTGATAGGCCCCGCTGATGGTGGTGTAGCAGTGGTCCAGAATGCTCTCCTCTCTAGTCGGGCATTTAATAAACTGTTTGTACTTAGGGAGTTCATGTCTGAGATTACCTTTGTTAAAGTCACCAAGAACTTTACATTACTTTACTACATTACTACATTACAACATTACAACATTACATTATTACATTACTACATTATTACATTACATTATTGCATTACTACATTACATTACAACATTACATTACATTGTTACATTACTTTACTACATTACATTACTTTACTACATTACATTACTTTACTACATTGCATTATTACATTGCATTATTACATTACTACATTACATTACTTTACTACATTACATTACTACATTACTACATTATACTAGCGGACTAGCGGAGCCGGGGATTGAACCACCGATCCTCTGATTGAAAGACAGACCTGCTAACCACTGATCCACAGTCGCCCATGTCGCCTTTCAATCACATCACATGATCTTCCTCAGCATTTCCTGTTTAGAAGAACGTGATCAATATGTTTGATTATTGAAACCAAATGTCTAAGTCCTGTTTGTACAGCCCTGAGTAGTGTCTGCAGGTATTAACCTTAAATATACCCTGAGTAGTGTCTGCAGATAATGACCATATTATACCCTGAGTAGTTTCTGCAGGTATTCATCATAATTTACCCTGCACTATGTCTGCAGGTATTCATCATAATAAACCCTGTTTAGTATCTGCAGGTATTCACCATATTTTACCCTGATCTGCAGGTATTGATCATAATTTACCCTGAGTAGTGTCTGAAGGTATTTATCATCTATACCCTGAGTATTGTCTGCAGGTATTTAACATATTTACCCTGAGTAGTGTCTGCAGATATTCATCCTATATTACCCTGAGTTCTGTCTGTAGGTATTATGGTTAGTTTAGCCCTGAGTAGTGTCTGAAGGTATTATTCGTAGATTAGCCCTGAGTTGTGTCTGCAGGTATTAATGATAGTTTGTGTGATGAGTGTAACTTGACTTTACGAGGACAGAGTCGCTGCAGTGCACATATATTGAAGTGTTTGCTCTTTAACTTTGCAGCTCCTGTTTTCAAAACTGTCGTATTCTTTCAGTTTTACATCAAACACACGGTAACACAACGAACGTCTACATTTGTCTTCATCCTTGAAGTTAGTAAAGACAGGAAAGCTAGTTTCCTGTCTTTACTCCTGCTGACTGATGTCCTCAGGCTCACTTCTGGTTAACATCTGTAGGCGTTGCTCATTCCACACCATGGGCTCTGTTAGCATTGAGCTAGCTGCCCTTGAACTGATGACATATCCATGTGGAGCCAACATCCAGTTTTTAGGTGGAATTTCCCTTTAAACTGGTCCCACATTCCACAGAGAGGGGGAGGTGTGTGTGTGTGTGTGTGTGTGTGTGTGTGTGTGTGTGTGTGTGTGTGTGTGTGTGTGTGTGTGTGTGTGCGTGTGTGTGTGTATATGTGTGTGGAAAGCAAGCAAGCAATGTATCAACACACACACAGCCAGATGTTGTTACCTGAGAAAGTGGAACCAATCTGTGTGTGTTGTTGGGGGAGGGGAATTTAAACAGGGGGGCGCACTCTTCCTGTCTGACCCCCACCACACACACACACACACGTACACACACACGTGCACACTCAGAGTAAATAGTGTGTGTGAGGAAGAGGAAAACATTCTGAATCTTCTGTCATCAAACTGAACAACTTTATTCACACATTTAAAAATCTACAGACGCTCTGATCGTGTTCATATATATGTATAAAGTGACTCATCATATGTATATACATTACATTTAGCTGACACTTTTATCCAAAGCGACTTACATGATATACAGTAGACCACAGACACGGTGAGCAATGAGGGTTAAGTGTCTTGCTCAAGGACACATCGACACAGACTGGCTGATCCGGGGTTTGAACCGGGGTTTGAAAGTCGGACTTGCTAACCACTGAGCCACAGTCGCCCATATATACAGAGTCCTGGACTCTGGCAGCTGGGTCCAGGACCCATATGGAACCAGGTCTGAACAGATCTCCTGCTGCTGGTTAAACCGATGAAGAGCTCTTATTTTGTTAACTCCTTGGCTTCCTCCCACTGACGGCCTCATTTAAAAGTTTGGTTCATGTTTAAATCGATATCTGATTTGATGCAACTGAACTGATCGGTATTGATGAACTGATTGATGTGTTCACAGCTTGTGTGTTAAGGTTTAATGGATTCTCTCTGGTCTACGTGCTCCTGATGCTGCTGCTACCACTCCTGCCAGAACCGTCCACGTCCTCAGGTACCACTACGGATCAGTACTGACCCCTACGGATCAGTACAGACCCCTACGGATCAATACTGACCCCTACTGATCAATACTGACCCCTACGGATCAATACTGACCCCTACGGATCAGTACAGACCCCTACGGATCAATACAGACCCCTACGGATCAATACTGACCCCTACTTACTTTACAAAAAAGATAGATGACATACGCTCCTCATTCACTGATCCCCCGCCCATAACTACATCTCCATTAACATTATCCGCCTCCCCTTCGCTTTCCACTTTCACCCCCCTGTCTCCCGATCAAGTTCTTACCTTGGTAACCTCTGCCCACCCAACCACCTGCCCCCTTGACCCCATCCCATCTCACATCCTCCAGTCTATTGCTCCTGACCTTCTTCCCTTTCTCACCCATCTTATTAACACCTCCCTCTCAACTGGTTGTTTCCCTAACTCTCTGAAGGAGGCAAGAGTTAACCCTCTCCTGAAGAAACCCACTCTCAACCCGTCAGAACTCAACAATTACAGACCTGTCTCTCTCCTTCCCTTTCTTTCTAAAACCCTGGAGCGAGCTATCTTCAATCAAGTCTCCTCCTTCCTCCATCAGAACAACCTTCTGGACCCTCACCAGTCTGGATTCAAGGCAGGCCACTCAACAGAGACTGCCCTCCTTGCTGTCTCAGAGCAGCTTCACACTGCAAGAGAAGCCTCTCTCTCCTCTGTCCTTATCCTTCTGGACCTTTCTGCTGCCTTTGACACAGTGAACCACCAGATCCTTATCTCCTCCCTCCAGGACCTGGGTATCTCAGTGTAGTGAGACGAGTAGGGTAGAGCCCACAGTCTCGCCGCCCTCCGAGGGCACCCAGGTTAATTGTACAATACTAGAATTAGACGTGGTTATAGGAAAATAAATAATCTTTAATACAACACAATATACAAATCCATTTAGACACACAATACCAACAAAGAGAATAGCTCACATGATAACAATAAAGTAGGTCACAGTAAAAAGAGAGAGAAGCTCACAATAAAAAGAGAGAATAGCTCACATGATAACAATAAAGTAGGTCACAGTAAAAAGAGAGAGAAGCTCACAAGATAACAATAGGGTAGGGCGGGACTGACCAGTTTCTTGGGGTGGGGTGGACCTGCACAGGTAAGATGGGGGGGGGGCTCCGACGAGAAAAGGGAACACCCCACTCACACGTGTCGGCTCACACTCATGCACACACAGCCTCACGTGGGCAAAAGCCCGGTCGCTATTAGGCAAAAACCCGGTCGCTATTAGGGCAGAACAGCAGCGCAGTTCCTGACTCGGCCAGCCATCGCCGATCGGTGCCACCTTCGGGTCTGCTCTGGGAGAGTTGCGGGACCGGGTGTCGGCGTGACTACCGGCTACATGAAAGCGAAACAAATGATCAGTAAAGCGCCCCAACACCACACCACAAGAGTTGCACAGGACTCAGCAACGCCGCTCCACGCTTGCGTCTCTAAGGCAGAGGGAGGGAGAATGCCCACACGAAGCTGCAATCATGGCGGAAGTCCAACCACGGGAACATCCGCATAATGTCCGGGTGGGGAAATCCCTCCTTTTATCAGAGGGACCTGCCTCCCTGATTGGCGTACGTCTAAGGCGGGCGTGCCGGCCCAGCAAACAGCGCTTCCCCCTTCCACATCAGGCACTGAGCTCTCCCTCCTCTCATCCTACCTCAGCGATCGGACCTACCGGGTAACCTGGAGAGGATCTGTGTCTGACCCTTGTCCTCTCACTACTGGGGTCCCTCAAGGCTCGGTCCTCGGTCTTCTCCTCTTCTCCCTGTACACCAACTCTCTTGGCTCCGTCATTCGCTCGCATGGCTTTTCCTACCATAGCTATGCTGATGACACCCAACTGATCCTCTCGTTTCCACAATCGGAAACACAGGTAGCAGCACGAATCTCTGCCTGTCTGACCGACATCTCACAATGGATGTCCGCACATCACTTGAAGATTAACCCTGACAAGACGGAATTACTTCTCCTTCCAGGAAAAGTCTCTCCCACTCACGACCTGACGATTACTTTCAACAACTCAGTCTTGGCCCCGACCCCGACTGCCAGGAACCTCGGTGTGACTCTGGACAGTCAACTCTCCCTGACTGCCAACATTACTGCAACAACTCGTTCCTGCAGATTCATGCTGCACAACATCAGGAGAATACGTCCACTTCTCACCCAGAAGGCAGCACAGGTTCTCGTCCAGGCTCTGGTCATCTCGCGTCTAGACTATTGTAACTCCCTCCTGGCGGGTCTACCTGCTGGTGCCATCCGACCTTTGCAGCTCATCCAGAATGCTGCAGCTCGACTGGTCTTCAACCTCCCGAAATTCTCACACACCACTCCGCTCCTCCGCGACCTTCACTGGTTACCGGTGGCCACCCGCATCCGCTTCAAAACATTGGTACTGGCGTACCGTGCTACGAACAGATCTGGTCCAGTCTACATCCAGGACATGGTGAAACCTTACACCCCAGCTTCTGCCAATCGCCTTGTAGCTCCGTCACTGAGAGCTAAACACTCCACAAAGTCTCGACTGTTCTCTGTCCTGGCTCCTCGATGGTGGAATGAGCTCCCCATTGACATCAGGACATCAGAAAGTCTCTACATCTTCCGTCGCAAACTAAAAACATATCTTTTCCGACTATACCTTGAATAAAGGATGTAGCACTATAGTAGCACTGAAATGGCTCTTACTGATAGCACTTTGTAGTCGAACCTTTGACGAAATTGTACCTTCTTGATTCTTGTTGTTCTGATTCTTGTTTGTAACCGTAGAATGCACTTATTGTAAGTCGCTTTGGATAAAAGCGTCAGCTAAATGACATGTAATGTAATGTAATGTAATGTACTGATCAATACTGACCCCTACGGATCTGTACAGACCCCTACAGATCAATACTGACCCCTACTGATCAATACTGACCATTACACTCACATTCACTGTTTCCTGAAGGACGTTCCTGAGGAAACAGATGTGATGTCTCCTCGTCTCCTTACTGTAAATATCCTGCAGCGCCTCCTATTGTGTCCTCAGGACGTCCTGAGTCAGTGCTGAGGACCCCAAGTGGTCTAGAGTCCTGAGTCCTGAGGACCCCAAGTGGTCCGGAGTCCTGAGTCAGTCCTGAGGACCCCAAGTGGTCCGGAGTCCTGAGTCAGTGCTGAGGACCCCAAGTGGTCCGGAGTCCTGAGTCCTGAGGACCCCAAGTGGTCCGGAGTCCTGAGTCAGTGCTGAGGACCCCAAGTGGTCCGGAGTCCTGAGTCCTGAGGACCCCAAGTGGTCCGGAGTCCCGAGTCAGTCCTGAGGACCCCAAGTGGTCCAGAGTCCTGAGTCCTGAGGACCCCAAGTGGTCCGGAGTCCTGAGTCCTGAGGACCCCAAGTGGTCCGGAGTCCTGAGTCCTGAGGACCCCAAGTGGTCCGGAGTCCTGAGTCAGTCCTGAGGACCCCAAGTGGTCCGGAGTCCTGAGTCAGTGCTGAGGACCCCAAGTGGTCCGGAGTCCTGAGGACCCCAAGTGGTCCGGAGTCCTGAGTCAGTCCTGAGGACCCCAAGTGGTCCAGAGTCCTGAGTCCTGAGGACCCCAAGTGGTCCGGAGTCCTGAGTCAGTGCTGAGGACCCCAAGTGGTCTGGAGTCCTGAGTCAGTGCTGAGGACCCCAAGTGGTCCGGAGTCCTGAGTCAGTGCTGAGGACCCCAAGTGGTCCAGAGTCCTGAGTCCTGAGGACCCCAAGTGGTCCTCCCTGTCCCGGAGGACCTGTTGACATGAGAGGGGGGCTTCCTTAGCGCGTGTCCTTGTCTCCTAGGTGACGCGTGTCCTTGTCTCCTAGGTGACGCGTGTTCTTGTCTCCTAGGTGACGCGTGTCCTTGTCTCCTAGGTGACGCGTGTCCTTGTCTCCTAGGTGACGCGTGTCCTTGTCTCCTAGGTGACGCGTGTCCTTGTCTCCTAGGTGACGCGTGTTCTTGTCTCCTAGGTGACGCGTGTCCTTGTCTCCTAGGTGACGCGTGTCCTTGTCTCCTAGGTGACGCGTGTCCTTGTCTCCTAGGTGACGCGTGTCCTTGTCTCCTAGGTGACGCGTGTCCTTGTCTCCTAGGTGACGCGTGTCCTTGTCTCCTAGGTCGTTGTGTGGCGGCCGTCTGCGTCTCCAGCTTCCTCTTCCTGTTGCTGCAGTTCTTCTTCCAGCTGACCAGCGCCTCCCTGCAGCCAGAAGACAACTGTGAGACACCCGTCTGTCTGCCCGTCTGTCTGCACACCTTTCTACTCTTTATCTATGTATCTGTGTAACGATGACCCGTCTGTCTCTCCTTTCTATCCGTGTAAAGATGACCTGTCTGTCTCTCCATATAACAATGACCTGTCTGTCACTCCGTGTAACAATCACCCGTCTGTCACTCCGTGTAACAATCACCCGTCTGTCTGCAGGTACGTCGTGGCAGAAGACTCTCGCTCAGGTCGGCCTGGTGAGGTAAGAAAGACATCATGTGTCCATCTGTGTGAGACAGACAGGCAGACAGACAGGACTTTGTAGTGCATGTATTGCAGTAAGAATCAAAGATGGCGTCCCCTGAAGCATCTGGACTGTAGTTCCTAAACTTACAGTAGATTAGACCAGAGAGGCCACGCCCCCTTTTGGAGAAAGGAACAGCGCCACAAAAGAAGAGAAACAAGAAGAAGATAAGGGAGACTTAGGCACATAGTTTATTATCATTTTATACTTTATATCATTCTAATCATCATGATATCAAATCATCATAGTTCAGCTAATGTAGTATATTATTTTACAGAACCTGTGTATGTGTGTGTGTACATCAGTATCCGTTCAGGCAGAGAGAGGTACTACGTTCTGAGAGAAGTTGATGAAATCAAGAAGACACAGTTGTGTTCTGGTGAAGTGGTGTTTGGTCCTGTGTGTGTGTGTGTGTGTGTGTGTGTGTGTGTGTGTGTGTGTAGGAGGTCAGACAGTCGTCTCTCTGTCTGGACTTCATGGCTCTGCAATCACCCACACACACATCCTCGTACTTCTGTCTTTGTGGGGACCCTCATTGGAATAAAGCATTCCCTGATCTAAACCTAAACATGATTCTAAGCTGATCCCTAAACCAGGTCTGACCCCTAAACCAGGTCTGACCCCTAAACCAGGTCTGACCCCTAACCCTTTGAAGTGAGAAACAGCAGCACGAAAAATCACAAAAATAGAAATAATTAATTTGTATTGATTTATGTTTCTCTTGTTTATATACATATGTTTTATATTTGCAATTTCTTTGCTGAAAAACAATTCCTTTATTAATAACTCACTGAAGACTAATCTTGAACACAAACTGTCTGTCTGCCTGTCTGTCAGTCTGACAGGAAGTGATGCAGGCTCGGCAGTGAGACAGGTGTTTCCAGATGTTGGCGTGCTGGTTGTTGGTCTGCTGACCTGGAGGTTGATCGGAAGACTGAATGCAGACACACACACACAGGTAACACACACACGCACACACACAGTAATGAAGTAGGTGTAATCTGGTTAAGTCGTCTCCTCTTGTTTCTTAACGAGGTTTTCTGTCTATTAGTGTGTAACTCAGTAAGCTATTTATTAAATGTAACCTCATTATGTGCCTACAACACACACACACACACACACACACACACACACACACACACACACACAGCCCATAATGATTAGGTTTCAGGTTCAATCAGTTTATTAGCTGAACTGTCGGAGTCTGTTTGTTAACATGAAACCAGACCATCGGGTCCTCCTCTTCCTCCTCTTCCTCTGACAATGACGAGGAGGACAGACGGATATTTAAACACAGTAGAAATACGTCAAGTGTTGAGATGAATGTTCACCTCCACAGAAAGAGACTCAGAGGGGACGTTTTATAGAAGTAAAGAAGAAGAAGGTTTAATTAAAGACACACAACTTCCTGTTTGGGAAGGGTTTTCATAAACATTCATGTTCCATTAAACTATGATCTGATTCTTTAAGTAATAAATGTCTGTGTTTCAGCCACAGCAAGAGGAAGAGACGCAGGAGGAGCTGATGTTTGAGGAGGACTCTGTGCTCGGACAGGAGGAGGAGGAGGAGGAGGAGGAGGAGGAGGAGGAGGAGGAGGAGGAAGGCAACAGAAACAGGGTTCTGGTTGAACTGGAGTTACTGATGTGTAAAACCAGGAAGATGATGGGAAACATGACAACGACTGGAGGAAAGGTCCTGCTGACTGTCCTACTGGGACTCACAGGTAACCAGTAGAACCCAGTAGAGTACTTTAAGGTGACCGGTAGACCCAGTAGAGTACTTTAAGGTGACCAGTAGAACCCAGTAGAGTACTTTAAGGTGACCAGTAGACCCAGTAGAGTACTTTAAGGTGACCAGTAGAACCGAGTAGAGTACTTTAAGGTAACCAGTAGAACCCAGTAGAGTACTTTAAGGTAACCAGTAGAACCCTGTAGAGTACTTTAAAGTGACCAGTAGAACCCTGTAGAGTACTTTAAGGTGAACAGTAGAACCGAGTAGAGTACTTTAAGGTAACCAGTAGAACCCAGTAGAGTACTTTAAGGTAACCAGTAGAACCCTGTAGAGTACTTTAAAGTGACCAGCAGAACCCTGTAGAGTACTTTAAGGTGACCAGTAGAACCCATCAAACTGGTCCTAATAGTCAGACCAGGAGCTTGACTTCTTCCCTTTTCCTCTTCCTCCCCTCTTCCTCCTCTCTTCCTCTTCCTCCTCTCTTCCTTCCCTCTTCCTCCCCCCTTCCTCTTCATTCTCTCTTCCTCACCTCTTCCTCCTCCTCTTTTCCTCTTCCTCTCCTATTCGTCCCATCTTCTGTCCTCTCCAGGTATCATGTTCCCCTCTCTCTCCTCCCTACCCTACCTCCTCTGTTTCCAGGTGTTGTGTACCTGGTGGGCGTGGTCAGGTCAAGTCCCGCCCCTCCTCTTCAGGTGTGTGTCTGTGATGTCACTGTTCTACTCATCATCCCATTTCCTGCTCCTCTACTGTTACCAGCTGCCCTCCCTGCAGGAGGTGTGGCCTCCCAACCGCACCTCCATCAGGTAACACACCTCCATCATATAACACACCTTCAACAAGTTACACACCGCCATCATATAACACACCTCCAACAGGTAACACACCTCCATCAGGTAACACACCTCCATCATATAACACACCTTCAACAAGTAACACACCGCCATCATATAACACACCTCCAACAGGTAACACACCTCCACCAGGTAACACACCTCCATCAGGTAACACACCTCCACCAGGTAACACACCTCCACCAGGTAACACACCTACATCAGGTAACACACCTCCACCAGGTAACACACCTCCATCAGGTAACACACCTCCACCAGGTAACACACCTCCACCAGGTAACACACCTACATCAGGTAACACACCTCCACCAGGTAACACACCTCCATCAGGTAACACACCTCCACCAGGTAACACACCTCCATCAGGTAACACACCTACATCAGGTAACACACCTCCACCAGGTAACACACCTCCATCAGGTAACACACCTCCACCAGGTAACACACCTCCATCAGGTAACACATCTCCACCAGGTAACACACCTCCACCAGGTAACACACCTCCATCAGGTAACACACCTACATCAGGTAACACACCTCCACCAGGTAACACACCTCCACCAGGTAACACACCTCCATCAGGTAACACACCTCCACCAGGTAACACACCTCCACCAGGTAACACACCTACATCAGGTAACACACCTCCACCAGGTAACACACCTCCATCAGGTAACACACCTCCACCAGGTAACACACCTCCATCAGGTAACACACCTACATCAGGTAACACACCTCCACCAGGTAACACACCTCCATCAGGTAACACACCTCCATCAGGTAACACACCTCCACCAGGTAACACACCTCCACCAGGTAACACACCTCCACCAGGTAACACATCTCCACCAGGTAACACACCTCCATCAGGTAACACACCTCCACCAGGTAACACACCTCCATCAGGTAACACATCTCCACCAGGTAACACACCTCCATCAGGT
Source organism: Cottus gobio (assembly GCA_023566465.1). NCBI lineage: Eukaryota > Metazoa > Chordata > Actinopteri > Perciformes > Cottidae > Cottus > Cottus gobio. The sequence continues at coordinate 503,166 of CM042227.1, read as the reverse complement.
AACACACCTACATCAGGTAACACACCTCCACCAGGTAACACACCTCCATCAGGTAACACACCTCCACCAGGTAACACACCTCCATCAGGTAACACATCTCCACCAGGTAACACACCTCCACCAGGTAACACACCTCCACCAGGTAACACACCTCCACCGGGTGTACATCCACGCACCCTGAAGCTCTGTGCTGACCAGCTGTGCTCAGTCTTCTTTTCCTTATCTCTGTATTCCTATAAGATTCCAGTAATGTGGAAAACATCTTGTTTAGTTCCAGTCCCAAAGCCACACAGTGAGGAGGCATAGTCGTCCTAACCTGACACCTGGAGCCCCTGTAGACCTATAGCCCTATAGCCCCTATAGCCCGTGTAGGCCGATAGCCCTATAGCCCGTATAGGCCGATAGCCCTATAGCCTGTATAGACCGATAGCCCTATAGCCCCTATACCCCGTATAGACCTATAGACCGATAGCCCTATAGCCCGTATAGACCGATAGCCCTATAGCCCTATAGCCCGTATAGGCCGATAGCCCTATAGCCCTATAGCCCCTATCTCCCGTATAGACCTATAGCCCTATAGCCCGTATAGGCCGATAGCCCTATAGCCCATATAGACCGATAGCCCTATAACCCCTATAGCCCGTATAGACCGATAGACCTATAGCCCTATAGCCCGTATAGACCGATAGACCTATAGCCCTATAGCCCGTATAGACCTATAGCCCCTATAGCCCGTATAGACCTATAGTCCTCTAGCTCCTGTAGACCTATATACCTATTCAATTCTATTCAGTTTATTTTGTATAGCCCAGAATAACAAATACAGATTATCCTCTGAGGGCTTTACAATCTGAACACATAGACTTCCCTGTCCACATACAACAACCCTCTCCTTCAGGAGAGCAACAGAGGAGGATCCCTCTCCCCGGATGGACAGAAGCAATAGATGTCATGTGACCAGAATCAACGTAACAGAGTTACAGCACATTCAATGAATATCACAGAAATTATTCAAGTAATGAGTAGTAGGCATGGACCACGACCCAGATGACCAGGATCCACGCCAGCACATGTAATTGAAGGACCTATTGATTGAAGGACCTATGGACTGATGGACCTATTGATTGACGGACCTATTGATTGACGGATCTATTGATCGAAGGACCTACTGATTGAGGGACGTATGGACTGATGGACCTATTGATTGAAGGACCTACTGATTGATGGACCTATTGATTGAAGGACCTATTGATTGAAGGACCTACTGATTGATGGACCTATTGATTGAAGGACCTATTGATTGACGGACCTATGGACTGATTGTCTCCTGCAGTGTGTTCGGCCTGCTGCCGCTGGTCTCCGTGGACTGCTCTGCCCTCTGGAGGCTGCAGGTGAACTCTGAGCTCAGCTGGTTCCACTTCTGCAGTCCTCTGATGCTGCTGCTGCTGTACAACACGGTGGCCTCTCTGTGGAGGAACCAGGTAATGTCACACGTATACGGTCCTCCTCTTTCTATAACGTTAATAACACCCTAAAATAAAAGTCATGAATTATCAGTGATGAAGGGAAGGAAGCTAGGAGGAAGAGAAGCAGAGACAAACGCTCCTCCGCTCTGATTGGCTGACGGGTATCACATGTTTCTGCAGCTGATCGATGGCATCGGGTGGTGGGGCATAGAGAGAGCGGAGTCGGCAGTCAGCGTGAGCTGTGACATCATCACCGCCACCAGCAACCTCAGTGATGAGGTCAGCAGTGACATCACAGCGGAGAGACGCAGAGAGCTGTGGAGGAGAGCTCACGACCAGAGCAGAGACGTACGGGAGCTCTAAATATGATCCTTATCTTTTATTATGCTTATTATTAATGTACCAAATATGATCCTTATCTTTCAATAGGTTTTCATTCAGAACCACTTATCAGTTTGTAGTTTAACAGCCGTTTGTCTCCAGGTGTCGTCCACCAATGACAGTCCCTCCGGCTCTTTTGCCCCGCCCACTCAGAGCACAGCCCTTGAATTGGATGTTTCCTCCACGCCTCACTATTCTCTGAGCCAATCAGGTGAGTTTGTGGGTTGAAACCCAGTTTACCTGTTCAGGTTCGGAGTCTCATTCCACCTGTTTTATCAGGATGCTCTACTACGCTAACTGTAGACAGGTATCCTACAGGACAGTCAGGTACAGGTGTGTTCTGTGTTTGATGCTGCAGACACGTTGGAGACATGTGTGTTTGAAGGAGACGGATGGGAGGAAGAGGAGCAGAGGAGGGAGGAGGAGGAGGCAGTCAGTGCCGCCTCCCTGGCATTCAGCTTCCTGCTGAAGCAGAGCTACCTGTGTGCTCTGATGGCCATGATGGCGTGGCCCATCACCTACGTGTCCTGGCTGACGTGCGTGCTGCTGCTGTGGTCGTGCGTCCTCTGGATGACGCGCGAGCGCCGCCACTACACGCTGATGTCATCGCCCTGGCTGGTCACCTACGGCAACCTGCTGGTCGTCATGCAGTACGTCTACAGCTTCCCCTCCATCCAGGAAGTGCCCGGCCTGTTCCCCAGGAAGGAGGACCCCTGCAGGGAGCTGGCCTCCAAGGTACTGCTTCTGGTACTGCTGGTGCTACTACTGCTGGTGCTGGTAGCTGGTGCTACTACTACTGCTAATACTGGGTACTGCTACTACTACTGCTAGTACTGCTACTACTGCTGGTACTGCTACTACTGCTAGTACTGCTGGTACTGCTACTACTACTGCTAGTACTGCTGGTACTGCTACTACTACTGCTACTAATACTTACTACTACTGCTACTATTACTGCTAATACTGCTGCTAGTACTACTTACTACTACTGCTAGTACTGGTGTTAGTACTGGTGGTACTGCTGGTACTGCTGCTACTACTACTACTGCAAGTTCTGCTGGTACTGCTTGTATTACTACTACTGCTAGTACTGCTGGTACTGCTACTACTACTGCTACTACTACTTACTACTACTGCTAGTACTGGTGTTAGTACTGCTGGTACTGCTGGTACTGCTGCTACTACTACTACTGCAAGTACTGCTGGTACTGCTGGTACTACTAGTACTGCTAGTACTGCTACTAGTACTACTACGACTGTTAAATGGGACTGTGTTGCGTTGCAGCTGCTGTGTCTGGTGACCTTCTGGCTGCTGCTGCGTCAGGCGCTAACGGAGAAGAGAGACAGACAGAAAGACAGACAGGCAGACACACAGCTGTCTAACATCACTATCCACATGGAGGGTAAGACACCCGTCTTACTGACCAGTCTGTCGCACTGCTCACCAGTCGGTCTGACGCTGTTGTTTTATGTCCATCAGAGGAGCAGCAGGAGGACAAGGAGGAGGTGTCATATGAGGAGGTGCTGCTCCTGCAAACAGAAGGGGGAGGAGTTAAGATGGAGGCTCTTGTTGCTGTGGTTACCAGGATGTTCGTTAAATACTGGATCTACGTCTGTGGGACGATGTTCTTCTTCGTTAGTTTTGAAGGAAAGATCGTCCTCTACAAAGTCATCTACATGGTTATGTTCCTCTGCTGCGTCGCCCTCTACCAGGTACTACTGCAAGTACTAGTACCAGGTACTACTACAGGTACTTACATTACATTATTACATTACATTTCATTTAGCTGACGCTTTTATCCAAAGTGACTTACATGATATACAGTAGACAGTAGACACAGCAACGGTGAGCAATGAGGGTTAAGTGTCTTGCTCAAGGACACAACGACATGGACTGGCTGAGCCGGGGTTTGAACCGCCAACCCTCTGATTGAAAGACTGACTACTACTCCAAGTACTACTACCAGGTACTATTGCAAGTACTATTACAGGTAGTACTACAAGTACTACTACTAGGTAATACTGCAAGTACTACTACCAGGTAATACTGTAAGTTCTACAACTGTATGTACCTATTACTGTATTACTTTGAATTGTCCAATCCTGTGTTTGAGTTGAGGTGGTGTCTCTACATGTCTTTCTCTCTGTAGTTGAACTATGAGCGTTGGCGTGCCATGCTCAGGGGTTTCTGGGTAGCAGTGGTAGTTTACTCCATGTTGGTTCTCATCCTGGTTTACACCTTCCAGTTCCCCTCGTCCCTCCACACCTGGAGCTACTACACTGGATTAAGTACACACAGGTACTCAAAGATACAAACGAGTACACATGTACTTAAGATACAAACAAGTTCACAGAGGTACTCAAAGATACACAATAAGACACACAAAGATACACACAGGTACTCACTGTCTCTGCTGTCTCTTCTGTCTCTTCTGTCTCTACTGTTTCTGCTGTCTCTTCTGTCTCTACTGTTTCTGCTGTCTCTTCTGTCTCTGCTGTCACGTCTGTCTCTGCTGTCTCTTCTGTCTCTACTGTCTCTGCTGTCTCTACTGTCTCTTCTGCCTCTGCTGTCTCTACTGTCTCTACTGTCTCTGCTGTCTCTTCTGTCTCTTCTGTCTCTGCTGTCACGTCTGTCTCTGCTGTCTCTACTGTCTCTACTGTCTCTGCTGTCTCTACTGTCTCTTCTGCCTCTGCTGTCTCTACTGTCTCTACTGTCTCTGCTGTCTCTTCTGTCTCTTCTGTCTCTGCTGTCACGTCTGTCTCTGCTGTCTCTACTGTCTCTACTGTCTCTGCTGTCTCTACTGTCTCTTCTGTCTCTTCTGTCTCTTCTGTCTCTGCTGTCTCTACTGCCTCTACTGTCTCTGCTGTCTCTACTGTCTCTGCTGTCTCTACTGTCTCTACTGTCTCTGCTGTCTCTGCTGTCTCTGCTGTCTCTACTGTCTCTTCTGTCTCTTCTGTCTCTTCTGTCTCTGCTGTCTCTACTGTCTCTGCTGTCTCTTCTGTCTCTTCTGTCTCTGCTGTCACGTCTGTCTCTGCTGTCTCTACTGTCTCTACTGTCTCTGCTGTCTCTGCTGTCTCTGCTGTCTCTGCTGTCTCTACTGTCTCTTCTGTCTCTGCTGTCTCTACTGTCTCTGCTGTCTCTTCTGTCTCTTCTGTCTCTGCTGTCTCTTCTGTCTCTACTGTCTCTACTGTCTCTTCTGTCTCTACTGTCTCTACTGTCTCTTCTGTCTCTGCTGTCTCTGCTGTGTTATTGTCTGTCCAGGTTGGAGGATGTTGGTTTGGAGAAGTTCTCAGTTCCTGTTCTCTTCACCAGGATCTTTATCCCTGCTGCGTTCCTTTTGGTACTTTTTACACGTTTCTACAGAACCATCATGTTAAATGTGATGTGGAAGTTGACTCTTAACCTTGTTCTGCAGGTGTGCATTGTACACCTGCATTACTTCCACCAGCCGTTCCTGCAGCTGACTGACCTGAAGACTGTGGTGGACACACACAACAGCACCATCACCAGGTAACACCTGCCGGTCAGAGGTCACAGATCAGCTGGAGTAAAGCCCTTGACAACACCTCTGCAGATAGTTCCCTTACCTCTGCATATAGTTCCCATACCTCTCCGGATAGTTCTCATACCTCTTTGGATAGTCCCCATACCTCTGCTGATAGTTCCCATACCTCTGTGGATAGTTCCCATACCTCTGCATATAGTTCCCATACCTCTGCTGATAGTTCCCATACCTCTGTGGATAGTTCCCATACCTCTTTGGATAGTCCCCATACCTCTGCTGATAGTTCTCATACCTCTGTGGATAGTTCCCATACCTCTTTGGATAGTCCCCATACCTCTGCTGATAGTTCCCATACCTCTGTGGATAGTTCCCATACCTCTGCATATAGTTCCCATACCTCTGCTGATAGTTCCCATACCTCTGTGGATAGTTCCCATACCTCTGCAGATAGTCCCCATACCTCTGCAGGTAGTTCACATACTTCTGCAGGTAGTTCCCATACCTCTGCGGATAGTTCTCATACCTCTGTGGATAGTTCCCATACCTCTGCATATAGTTCCCATACCTCTGCAGATATTTCCCATACCTCTGCATATAGTTCCCATACCTCTGATAATGTTTCTCTTGATGGCATTGCTCTGGCGTCAACCACCACCGTGAGGAACCTGGGAGTTGTCTTTGATCAAGACTTGTCCTTCGGTTCCCACGTGAAGCAGATCTCAAGGACTGCCTTCCTTCACCTACGCAACATTTCAAAGATCAGGCACATCCTGTCTCGAAGGGATGCATAAACATTTATCCACGCATTTATTACCTCAAGACTGGACTACTGTAACTCTGTATTATCAGGCTGCTCTGCTGGGTCTCTCAGGTCTCTACAGTTGATCCAGAATGCTGCAGCCTGTATGCTAACGAGAGCTAAGAGGAGAGATCACATTACTCCTGTATTAGCTGATCTCCACTGGCTTCCACTAGTTCCCATACATCTGTGGATAGTTCCCATACCTCTGCATATAGTTCCCATACCTCTGTGGATAGTCCCCATACCTCTGCAGGTAGTTCCCATACATCTGTGGATAGTTCCCATACCTCTGCATATAGTTCCCATACATCTGTGGATAGTTCCCATACCTCTGCATATAGTTCCCATACCTCTGTGGATAGTTCCCATACCTCTGCATATAGTTCCCATACCTCTGCATATAGTTCCCATGCCTCTGGATAGTTCCCATACCTCTGCATATAGTTCCCATACCAGTGTAGACAGTTACTATACCTCTGCAGATATTTCTCATACGTTAGTGTTAGTGTGACTATTTTTAATGTTAGTGTTCTAGGGTTAAATTGCTTGCACAAAACTCTTGATCAGCACTCAGCATTTGTTTATTGTTGTCGTTCATTTAAACCGCTATGCGCAGAGAGCGCAACTGTGCGGGAGAGAGAGAGAGAGAGAGGGAGAGAAAGAAAGAGTGCGTGTGCGAGCGAGAGGTCCGCGGTCTTGGCCATTAGTTCATTTAATTATTTTTGTGTAGGTAATATGTTGTTAAATTTGTTTAAACTTAAATAAATTACCTATACAAGTAGTTATGTCTCGTTGTATTAATTTGTCCTGTTATTGACGTGCCTAATGCGCAACTTCGAATATTCGAATATGTTATATACCTCTGCAGGTAGTTCCCATACCTCTGCAGGTAGTTCACATACCTCTGCAGGTAGTTCCCATATCGCTGGAGGTAGTGCCCATACCTCTGCAGATAGTTCCCATACCGCTGGAGGTAGTTCCAATACCTCTGCAGATAGTTCCCATACCGCTGGAGGTAGTGCCCATACCTCTGCAGATAGTTCCCATACCGCTGGAGGTAGTTCCCATACCTCTGCAGATAGTTCCCATACCGCTGGAGGTAGTTCCCATACCTCTGCAGATAGTTCCCATACCGCTGGAGGTAGTGCCCATACCTCTGCAGATAGTTCCCATACCGCTGGAGGTAGTTCCCATACCTCTGCAGATAGTTCCCATACCGCTGGAGGTAGTGCCCATACCTCTGCAGATAGTTCCCATACCGCTGGAGGTAGTTCCCATACCTCTGCAGATAGTTCCCATACCGCTGGAGGTAGTGCCCATACCTTTGCAGATAGTTCCCATACCGCTGGAGGTAGTTCCCATACCTCTGCAGGTAGTTCCCATACCTCTGCAGGTAGTTCACATACCTCTGCAGGTAGTGCCCATACCTCTGCAGATAGTTCCCATACCGCTGGAGGTAGTTCCCATACCTCTGCAGGTAGTTCCCATACCTCTGCAGATAGTTCCCATACCTCTGCAGGTAGTTCCCATACCTCTGCAGATAGTTTCCATACCGCTGCAGGTAGTTCCCATACCTATGCATATAGTTCCCATACCTCTGCAGATAGTTCCCATACCTCTGCATATAGTTCCAATACCTGTGCAGATAGTTCCCATACATCTGTGAATAGTTCCCATACCGCTGCAGATAGTTCTTATACCTCTCCAGCTGGTCCTCAGACCTCTGCAGGTAATCCCTTCTCTATGATCAGAGCTGACAATGGCTCCGCCCACTATACCTAAAGGAGGTTGATGTGTCTGCAGGTTGGTCCACTCTGAAGGCAGCCTGTTCGACCTGTCGCTGTGTGGCGCTCCTCAGCTCCTCTTGGAGGCCGAGAAGAGCGGAGGACAAAGGGAGAGAGAGCCGGAGACAGAAGAAAAATTGATAAAAGAGGAGGAGGAGGTGGAGGAGGAGTACCCCTATGTGTTTGAGAGGGAAACCCTGTCTGACCACATTAAAGGTAACTGCATCATCATCATCACACCTGTGACAGAACAAGAAATAGATTCCTGGTCTTTCTTCCTCAGTGCTCGTCTCCTGGAGGTTGGTGGTGGATCGTCTCTCTGTTTTGTTCCTGCGCCTCCTCCTCTCCTTGCAGCGCCTACAGCACCTCCTCTGGTGGCTCCTGGAACTCCACATAGTCAAGATCGTCTCCTCCTACATCATCTGGATCTCTGTGAAGGAGGTCAGTGTCTGTCTGTCAGTCAGTTTGTCTCTCTGCAGGTGTATAATTGAACCTGTCTGTCTCTCTGCAGGTGTATAATTGAACCTGTCTGTCTCTCTGCAGGTGTATATTCTGTCTCTCTGCACGTGTATGTGTTTGTTCCGTTCCCTGACTTTTGCCCAGGGGAGGCGGGCAGTAACAATGAATGTAGCGTTAACATAGGGAGAATGACTCACAGGCAACGAAGGGATAAACAAAAGGTGGTTTTATTATTTATTTATTACAAAGATAAAACAATAACTACTTCCTCAACATGAGGAAAAAGTTATTAGTTATCCTCTATATTAGAAAAAGATAAACACCACAACAATAGCATGCTAGCAGCAGCAGCAGCAGCTGGATAACGGGTGTCACCTGCATGGATCCTGGGGGTGGAGGGGTGTGGGGGGAGAGAGATATGACGTATGTAACAGTGTTGAACCGGTATGTCTCTCTGCAGGTGTGTGTGTTTAACCTGCTGTTCGTGCTGTGTGTGGGCGTGGCTCTGCCCTGCAGGGCGTGGCGCCCCCTGCTTTCAGGAGTCTGCACGGTGTGGACCTGTGTGGTGACAGTCTGCAAGATGTTGTACCAACTCAACATCGTCCAGCCCGTCAGATACGCCTCCAACTGCACCATGGTAACTGTCTGTCTGTCTTATCTAACCAAACACCTGTCTGTCTGTCTGACACGCCCCCACCCCCCACCAGTATCTTTGTCGAACCTCCCCTCTGTAACAGTATTATACCTGTCTGTTTCTCTGTAGCCAGGTAACTCCAGTACCGACCTGTCTCACTCTGTTTTGTACTCTGGTCCAGTTGACCCCGCCCGGTGGGTGGGGCTTCGGAAGACGGACGGAAAACTGCTCGACTACCTGAGGGTGAGGAGTGACGACACAATGCTGATAGCTTAGCATCATGTTAGCTCTGATATCTAGCATTATGCTAACCTGTCTCTACAGTATAAAATGATTAGGTTAGCTCTGATAACTAGCATCATGCTAACCTGTCTCTACAGTATAACCTGATGATGTTAGCTCTGATAACTAGCATCATGCTAACCTGTCTCTACAGTATAACCTGATGATGTTAGCGCTGTTAGCCTTCGAGGTGACGGTATACAGACACCAAGAGCTCTACCGTCTTCGTCGTAACGAAGTCCCGCCCCCTACCAGAACGCTCTTTCATGACATCACCAGGTATCACCTGGACCACAGCGTGATAAGCTGCATTAAGTACTTCCTTAACTACTTCTTCTACAAGTTCGGCCTGGAGGTGAGACACACACTGAGGTGAGCAAAAAGCGAGGGTCTTCCTGTTGACAAACATTACCACGCTCTTCCTCAGACCTGCTTCCTGTTGGCCGTGAACGTGATTGGTCAGCGAATGGATCTGTTTGCTGTAGGCCACGCCTTCGGTCTCATAAGCGTCCTATCAAAGCGTGGCAGGAAGCACATCGCCTCAGTGTGGCCCAAGTACTGCTACTTCCTGTCGGGGCTGTTGTGTTTCCAGTATCTGCTGTGCATCGGGTTCCCACCCGCCACCTGTAAAGGTACGACTGATCCTGAGCTAGTTATGCTGTGCTACGCTAAAAATGTCCTCCTGCTTCTAGTCATTATGCTGAGCTAGGCTCCCAATTTCCTTCTGCTTCTAGTCGTTATGCTAAGCTAGGCTCCCAATTTCCTTCTGCTTCTAGTCGTTATGCTAAGCTAGGCTAAAAGTTTCCTCCTGGTGCCAGTCATGCTAAACTAGGCTAACAGCTTCCTCCTGCTGCTAGTCGTTATGCTAAGCTAGGCTAAAAGCTTCCTCCTGCTGCTAGTTGTTATTCTAAGCTAGGCTAAAAGCTTTTTTTACTAAACATTCTGAAAACGTTTGTTGTATTTACAGATTATCCCTGGAGACCTCCATCCTTCAATATGGACTCCAACGTGGTGAAGTGGCTCTTCCTCCCTGATCACCTGACACCACCAAACCCAATCTTTCTCCTCTGTAAGAGCGGAATCATCATCATCATCAAAATCTGAGAACGTAGCATTTAGTTTTACTTCCTCAGTATGAAACGTGTTTCCTGATTTTTCAGATTATTTCCTGCTCCTTCTCCTCATTACGTGTTTCCTGATTTTTCAGATGATTTCCTGCTGCTCCTCGGAGCCTCTCTGCAGCTGCAGGTGTTTGAGGAAGAGCTCCAGTCGTCAGTTCAGACCCATGCAGGAGACAACTGTGAGCTGGACGAGAATGACGGACAGGTCTCCGATCCAATCAGGCGACTCAACACAGGCCCAGACTTCATGCTGTGCCGGTAATGTCCGTCCGTCCGTCCGTCCGTCCGTCTGTCCGTGACTGACTATCTTTTGCCCTCTGTGTGTAGGTCTTACCTGGACATGATGAAGCTGATCATCTTTAGCTACATGTTCTGGTTCGTCCTCACCATCATCTTCATCACTGGGACGACCAGGTGAGTAGGCGGAGCCACAGCTACCTGAAGTTACTAGAAGGAACCCAATGAAAATAAATGGGAATTAAAACGTCAAATTCCTCATTAAATTGGAATATTTGAGATGACACCTTAAAAAAACATTTTCTAAAAAATACAAAAAGATAACGACACAGGATTAAACCTAAATGTTCTGGAAACCTGAGCACTTAACATTAAACCTGAAGATGATTTTTTGTTTTTTTTTAGTTTTCTGTTTGGTGTTACGGTTAAAACTGAACACCAACCTTTCAAATTCGAATTCAACCAGCACTTATCATGGTGGACACTTAGGTACTTCCAGGTCATTTCATTCAAAAAGGACTGTCCGACTGCAGACTATGAGTTACCTCTTGACATGTTTCTACTTCCTGTTCCAGGATCAGTATCTTCTGTATGGGTTATCTGGTGGCTTGTTTCTACTTCCTGTTGGTGGGTGGAGACTTGCTGCTGAAACCAGTCAAATCCATCCTGGTGTATTGGGATTGTCTGATTGGCTACAACGTGTTCGTTATCACCATGAAGAACATTTTGTCGGTAAGATTCATCATCATCATGCTGATATTTAAGTACTCAGAGTCACATGGTCACCTGTCTGTCTCTCTCTCCGTCTGTCTGTGGGCAGATCCTGGCCTGTGGGTTCATCAAGTCGTTGGTGTTGAATCACTGTTGGCTCATTCAGCTCTTCAGTCTGGCCTGCACCATTAAAGGATACACCAAACGTAAGTCAGCTGCTTGTCAGTACCTCTAGCCTGTGAGTATTAGCTTGCCATCACTATCTGCATGTTACCGTTCTTAAAACTCTACAGCTACCGACCTGCAGCTGGAGATGAAAATGTGGATCGTGCTGTAAGGCCGGTCTGCTTGATTCTTTCTACGAATGGTTGTAAAGATAAACAAAGACTCTGAGTGAAATCAGTGCAGCATGGTACACAAGCTTTACCTGTTGTCTGTCTGTCTATGTACGCATCACTTCCTGCAGCGAAGCAGCAGAGCAGTAAGCAGTGTGAGCTGCCGAGTGACGAGGCAGGCATCATCTGGGACGGAGTCTGTTTCTGTTTCCTGTTGCTTCAGAGGAGAGTCTTCAGGAGTGACTACTTCCTGTGTGTTGTCCTAAACCTTCAAAATACACAACTACTGGCCTCCAGGTACACAATCACACATATAAACACACATTAACACACACACATCAAGTCACATGATGTTAGTGTGTGTGTGTGTGTGTTGCAGGGGGGCGGAGCTCTTTGAGGCGTCCACAGTGAAAGCTGTCAGAGCGAGACTCGAAGTGGAGAAGACGTCCATGGACCTTCTGAAGAGACAGTAAGACATGCCGAGAGTGCTGACCTGGTCTAAAGAGTCAGAGTCAAAACAGATCGGTCAAATCCTGGACCAGGGGTTGATGGACCAGGGGTTGATGGACCAGGGGTTGATGGACCAGGTGTTGCTGGACCAGGGGTTGATGGACCAGGGGTTGATGAACCAGGGGTTGATGGACCAGGTGTTGCTGGACCAGGGGTTGATGGACCAGGGGTTGATGAACCAGGGGTTGATGGACCAGGTGTTGCTGGACCAGGGGTTGATGGACCAGGGGTTGATGGACCAGGGGTTGATGGACCAGGTGTTGCTGGACCAGGGGTTGATGGACCAGGGGTTGATGGACCAGGGGTTGATGGACCAGGTGTTGCTGGACCAGGGGTTGATGGACCAGGGGTTGATGGACCAGGGGTTGATGGACCAGGTGTTGCTGGACCAGGGGTTGATGGACCAGGGGTTGATGGACCAGGGGTTGATGGACCAGGGGTTGACGGACCAGGGGTTGGTGAACCCGCCTGACCGGACTGATCTGTGAACCACTTCCTGTCTCTTGTGTCCTTCAGGATGGAAAGAATCAAATCCCGACAGAAGAAGTTCCGCAGAGGAAAAGAGAAAATGTTGAGTTTGACCCAAGACAGCTTCCATACCGACGGTCGGTAAACAGACACCCGCTCTTACGGTAACAGCTGTCAGTCACAGGATGCACTGACCTGTCTGTGTGTTGGTCTCTCTGTAGATCAGGAGAACAGGAAGGGGCGGAGCCAGAAGAAGTGGTGGAGATCCTGGGTAAACCACGCCTCCAGTGAGTCACATGGCCTCTGACATCATCGCTCTTACCTGTCAGAGTAATTCTGTAACAGTCTGTCTGTCTGACCTGTCTGTCTGCCTGCAGTGGTGCGGAGCGGTGACTACTACCTGTTTGAGACGGACAGCGAGGAGGAGGAGGAGGAAGAAGAGAAGGAGGAAGAGAAGGAGGAGGAGCTACCTGAGAAATCAGCCTTCCAGGTAAGTCTCATGAAGATTTGAATTTAAACAAAGTGATGAGGAAGAGTAATGAAAAGATGCTGTCTGTCTTTCTCTTCCTGTCTGTCTGTCTGTCTCCCTGTCTCTCTCTGACTGTCTCTCTCTCTCTACCTCTCTGTCTGTCTCCCTGTCTCTCTCTCTCAGTTTGTGTATCACGCCTGGATAACTGACTCCAGAACAGCGATGAGAGCTCGCAACAACCATGAGAAACTCTGGAAGAAGAACAAGAAGAACTCCTCTGATGGAAAGAGTAGGACGGAGGAGGAGAGAGGAGGTAAGGAGGAGAGGAGGTAAGGAGGAGAAGAGGTAGCTAGCGTTAAGCTAACACGAGGAGACTAGCAGCAATGAGAACCAGATTCTATCGGCCAGACGTCCATTGTTCAACTAAATACACAAAGTAATTTCTTCCAACTGAGAGATAAAAGAAGCTGTAGGGGCATTTTCTGAAAGACTCCCAGAAGCAGAAACTGCAGAAGACCAGATCCCTTCGCTAGCAAAGCAAGCCGACACCACGTGGGAAAGAGTCCACAAGCTCACCTCTCAGATGGAAGAGATGGAAAACCTGTGGCTGCAGTCTAAAATGGTTGGATTACGGCCTACAGCCTTGTGCATGGCTGCACAAGACCGACTGACCTACTGAGACAGAGACCGAGTTATGAAAGCAGCCCGTCTGAAAGATGTAATGAAACTGATGGTGGCCGTGTCATGGTCTTTTCAGCTGAGGCTTTTTGACCGAGCGAAACAGAGCTATTCTACACAAATTCTACATGATAAGACCTGGAACCACTTAACCTCACCATCCCAAGCTGAAGACTTCATGAAGAAGGGGAACAACAGCTGATCAGCTGTCCCCGGTGTTTACAGACATCTTCAACACCTCTCTGGAGACATGCCATGTACCAGCCTGTTTCAAGGCCTCCACCATCATCCCCGTCCCCAAAAAACCTAGGATCACAGGACTCAATGACTACAGGCCCGTCGCCCTGACCTCTGTGGTCATGAAGTCCTTTGAGCGCCTGGTCCTGTCCCACCTCAAAACCCTCACCGACCCACTCCTGGATCCCCTGCAGTTCGCCTACAGAGCCAACAGGTCTGTGGACGATGCAGTCAACATGGCCCTCCACTCCATCCTCCAGCATCTGGACACCCCAGGAACCACTTTGTCTTCCATAACTACATCTCCATTAACTTCATCTTCTTCTCTTTCCTCTTTCACCCCTCTGTCCCCCAACCAAGTTCTTACCTTGGTAACCTCTGCCCGCCCAACCACCTGCCCCCTTGACCCCATCCCATCTCACATCCTCCAGTCTATTGCTCCTGACCTTCTTCCCTTTCTCACCCATCTTATTAACACCTCCCTCTCAACTGGTTGTTTCCCTAACTTCAGAGATTGTCCTCATGGTTGAATGCACTTATTGTAAGTCGCTTTGGATAAAAGCGTCAGCTAAATGTAGTGTAATGAGAGGAGGAGATACTAACTTATCCACCTCTCCTGCAGCTGGAGGAATAGAAGTGACGGAGGACACGGAGGATGGCGAGGAGGAGGAGAAAGAGGAGGGACCAGGTAGGAGGTCACCCTAATATTTAACCAAAGATCCTCCGTGAGGGAAGAGGCTCCACTCTGTCACGATTCTGTGTTGTAGTTCAAACAGACTTCTGAATTTCAGACACGGTGCTGAGTCGGTTCTCCAGCATGTTGCGGTTCTGCTGGGTTCTGCTGTCGGCTCTGCTGGACTCTTTGACTGCCTGGCTCAGCGATCTGTGTCAGGAGCACATCGACATCTCCACCGTCCTCCGCATCGAGCGCTGCATGCTAACGCAGCAGGCCAAGCAGGTACGCATCGAGGACTACAACAGGTGGAAGTGTCGGAACTACAACAAAGATGGAGGACTTGTGTTTATCTTTTTATTTTTTTCAGGGTAATGTTCCCACGAGAGAGGCAATCCACGTTTACTACCAAGAACAGATGATGAACGCTTCCAGAGAGTCAGGCCTGAACTACAGTACCCAGGAGGCTGAGTGGCAGCCCTTAGCAGAGAGAGGAAGGGAGGAAGAAGAAGATGCAGAGATTCCTGATCTTGATGAAGAGCCAGATCAAGAACCAGAGAACAATCCAGATAAATCAGGATCAGGTTCACTATCAGGAGGATCTCCACTTGAACCAGAACCAATATCTGGAAGAGATGTTTCAGTTCAACCAGAAGTAGAACCTGTATCTGGAGGCGATGGTCCAGGTGAACCAGTAGCAGAACCAGTACATGCAGGAGATAGTCCAGATGAACCAAGAGCAGAACTAATATCTCAAGGAGATAGTCCAGGTGGACCAGAACCAGTACCTGGAGCAGATGGCCCAGGTGAACTAGGAGCAGAACCAGTATCAGAATGTCTGGTGATTAAAACCAGCCAAAGATGGCGACCCAAACTAACCAGGATGGAGCGAGTCCCGTCTCCATCCTCCTCCTTGTCTTCAGAGGAAGAACCGACGAGGTGGGTCCTCCTGGAGGAGCAACGAGAGGTCATTGTTCCAGTCGATGCTTCCACCTGATTGTTTCTCTGCGTCTGTTTGAACAGAGCTGAAGAATCAACGCTGCCTCCCACCAGCGCCTCCTCCCCCACCTCCCTCCTCCTCCCCCCCTCCTACAGCCTCGCTCTGGGGCTGGACCTGCAGGAGGAGGAGGAGGAGGAGGAGGATGGGTGGGGATTCAGGAGGCGGCCGGCTCAGACTCCGGGGGAGCGGAGTGACTTCCTGTCTGACTCGACCTCCACTTCCTGTCTGGCAGCGTCTCGCGCTCAGGAGCTGACGGCCAGCGAGCTGCTGAGGAGCAGGTGAGTCACAGGTGAGTCACTGAGATCCTCCACCTGCAACCTACTGTAGCGCCACATTGCTTCACTCCCGTGTTTCAGGACTTTCTACGACGAGGAACTGGAGGCATCGGATCGCTTCTACGAGAACCAGCACCAGCTGCTCCAGATGTGCTACGCCCTCTACAACATCCTGGCGGCCAGGTGAGCTCCGATCCACAGGTGACTCCTCAGATCCCTCTGTCGTTGCTAAGATCGTCCCTCTGTCAGGTCGGAAACAGTGTGTTACCTGGTCATCGTGCTGAACCACATGGTGTCTGCTAGCTGTCTGACGTTGGTACTTCCTGTTCTGGTGTTCCTGTGGGCGACGCTGTCCGTCCCTCGGCCCAGCAAGACCTTCTGGATGACGGCGATCATCTACACTGAGGTTCCCTCTGCTGCCGTCACTCAACTCTATTTACAAAGTTAATTTGTCTGTCAACAGGTCAATGTTTTACAGCCTGTCTACCTGTCTCTGTCCTCAGGTCACCATCGTCATCAAATATTTCTTCCAGTTTGGTTTCTTTCCATTCAACCAGAAGCTGGAGGTGGATCGCTTCAAACCGTTCCACCCCCCAAACATCCTGGGAGTGGAGAAGAAGGAAGGCTATGTTCTGTATGATCTCCTGCAGCTGCTGGCTTTGTTCTACCACAGAGCCATACTCAAGGTAAGAAGCTCTAAATTATAGAAACTTAGTCATACTCAAGGTAAGCAGGTGGTTTGATCCCCGGCTCTGCTAGTCCATGTCGATGTGTCCTTGAGCAAGACACTTAAATGTAATGAAATGTTACTCAAGGTAAGAAGCTCTAAATTATAGGGCGACTGTGGCTCAGTGGTCAGCAGGTCCATCCTTCAATCGGTGGTTCGATCCCAGCCTCAGCCAGTCCATGTCGTTGTGTCCTTGAGCAAGACACTTAACCCTCATTGCTCACCGTTGCTGTGTCTACTGTCTACTGTATATCATGTAAGTCTCTTTGGATAAAAGCGTCAGCTAAATGAAATGTAATGTAATATTACTCAAAGTAAGAAGCTCTAAATCATAGAACTAGAGTCATACTCAAAGTAATTCAATTCAGTTTATTTTGTATAGCCCAAAATCTTAAATACAGATTTTCCTCTGAGGGCTTTACAATCTGTACACATAGACTTCCTGTCCCGGGACCTCACATCGGATCAGGAAAAACTCCCCAAAAAATAGTGAAAACCCTTTAACAGGGAAAAGAAGGGGAAGAAACCTTCAGAGAGCAACAGAGGAGGATCCCTCTCCAGGATGGACAGAAGCAATAGATGTCATGTGACCAGAATCAACGTAACAGAGTTACAGCACATTCAATGAATATGACAGAAGGTATTCATGTAATGAGTAGTAGACATGGACCACGATCCAGATGACCACGATCCATGCCAGCAGACGGAGGCAGAGACAGAAGCTCTAAATCATAGAACACAGTCATGTTCAAGGTAAGAAGCTCTAAATTGTAGTTTTATTCTCCCCAGTGCCATGGACTGTGGGATCAGACTGTTTCCACGGAGAATGACACCGTCCACCACCACAACAGTCAGACCGCATCCGCCAATCTCACCGAGCTCACTGGGACTCTTCGTCGCAGAGGGAGGAGGAGGACGACCTCCAGCTCCACCCAGCTGCGCTCTCCTGCAGGTAGGACCTCGCACACCTGAACATAATTCAATAAAATGTATTTTATAGAGCCCAAAATCACAAATCCCAGATGCAGGTATAACCAGGACCAGGTTCCAGGTAAAACCAGGACCAGGATCCGGGTAAAACGAGGACAAGGGTCCAGACAGAACCAGGAACAGGGTCCAGATAGAACCAGGATCCGTGTAAACCTGTGAGGTTCTTTTTTTCACAAAATATTTTCGTTGAGAACGACTGCAGATTCTGAGTTTATTTTCCTTCAAAGGTTTTAACCAATCAAACGACAGGATAAGTTATTTCCTTATTTCTTCATGTTTGATACCTATTTATTTATTACCTGGTTCACGTGGCCTGCAGCTCAGGTTAGGGTTACCTGATCAATGTCTGACGATAAGAGGTGATGTACTGATGGATACAAAGTACCGTGGTACAAATACATAAGTGATGTGTCAGTACTGTCCCCTCTCCAGTGTCTGCAGGCAGCCTGAGCTCCAGAGCTCAGCAGCCCGGCAGGTTGGATCTGCTGCTGGAAAAACTCAGAGAGCTTTCCATCAGAGCCAAGAAGTCCTCCGTCAGCAGGTAACCGGCCCGCCAGGTATCTCAAGCACAGTTCCTCTATTTATGATCAATGGATCACATGAATACCACCCAAATATCCCAACACATGAACACATGTACATCTGCAAGATGTTTTATGAATCTGGATGATGATGAATTTAACATTAAATATTAAAATGTGTTCTTATGATTCTTATTGTGGAATGAACCCTCTCTCTCCCATCAGGTGTATGTCTCTCTACCATCTCGTCCTTCACTATAAATCATATGATCTCTCTCTCTCTCTCTCCCCATCAGGTGTATGTCTTTCTACCGCCCCGTGCTTCACTTCTTCAGAGCTCTCGTCCAACCAGAATACAGCGCCGTCACTGATGTTTATGTCCTCATGTTCCTCGCTGACACCGTCGACTTCATCATCATCGTCTTCGGCTTCTGGGCCTTTGGAGTAAAGTTTTATTCTACTATATCTTGTTTATTGTGTTTTATTATATCTTGTTTATTCTGGTTTATTCTATTATATCTTGTTTATTGTGTTTTATTTTACTATCTTGTTTTTATTTCATTTTATTTCCTGCTTTTTTCTATGTTATTTTGCTTTATTGTTGCATCTGTTTGATCTTATTTTATTCTGTTCATTCTATTTAATTTTTCTAATGTTTTTGTATAATTCTTTATTGTTTTATTGTTATTTTCTCAGAAACACTCTGCGGCTGCTGACATCACTTCCTCCCTCTCAGAAGACCAAGTTCCTGAAGCTTTCCTGGTGATGGTTCTGATCCAGTTTGGTATGTCTATCTGTCTATCTGTATACCTGTCTGTGTGTCTTGATTGTTTAGCTGTCTCATTGTCCATCTGTCTGTCTGCTTACCTGTCTGCAGGTACCATGGTGATTGACAGGGCTCTGTATTTGAGGAAGACAGTTCTGGGGAAGTTGGTCTTTCAGGTGATTTTGGTTTTTGGGATTCACTTCTGGATGTTCTTCATCCTGCCGACAGTCACTGAGAGGTGAGTTAACCTGCTGCCTCATTAACATAATGAAGTGGCCTCATTAACATACCGGAGCTGCCTCATTAGCTTAATGTAGCAGCATCATTAACACAATGTAGCAGCCTCATTAACGTAGCAAAATTGCATCATTAGCATAACAACGTGACATAATGAACATAATACAGCAGTTTCATTAACATAACATATCAGCCTCATTAACATAATGTAGCAGCATCAACACAATGATGCTCCAACTTTAACACAATGTTAATGAGGTAATTAACATAACACAACAGCCTAATTACATGCTGCCTCATCAACATAATGCAGCTGCCTCATTAACATAATACAGCGGTCTCATTAACATAACATAGCTACCTAACATAATGATTTGGGACACGTTTAATTCTCTGGTCAACCAGAACAGGACGTAGAGAGTAGAGGTTAGTCAGTAAGACCACTGCAGTATATAACACCTGTCTGTCTCTCTGTCCTCAGGCGGTTCAACCAGAATCTGGTGGCTCAGCTCTGGTATTTTGTGAAGTGTGTGTACTTCGGGCTGTCGGCCTATCAGATTCGATCTGGATACCCGACACGGGTTCTGGGAAACTTCCTGACGAAGAGCTACAACTACCTGAACCTCTTCCTGTTCCAGGGGTGAGTCTGTTAGCCTAGCTTAGCAATAAGACTGGAGGCAGAGGGAACTGTTGGCCTAGCTTTTACTTGTCTGTCTCTTTACCTGTCTGTCTGGCTACCTCTGTCTGTCTGTCTGTAGTTTCCGTCTGGTCCCCTTCCTGACGGAGCTGAGGGCGGTGATGGACTGGGTGTGGACCGACACCACTCTGTCTCTGTCCTCCTGGATCTGTGTGGAGGACGTTTACGCCCACTGCTTTGTCTTAAAGTGCTGGAGAGAGTCTGAGAAGGTATGTGTCTAGATCTGTGTGTAGATTTATATTTATGTATATTTGTGTGTACTTGTACACAGAGGTACCCTCAGCCTCGTGGGCAGAAGAATTGTGTGTTCATATTTATGTGTTTTGTGTGTACTTGTACACAGAGGTACCCTCAGCCTCGTGGGCAGAAGAAGAAGCGCGTGGTGAAGTACGGGATGGGCGGTCTGATCGTGCTGCTGCTGATCTGCATCGTTTGGTTTCCGCTGCTCTTCATGTCGCTCATCAAATCTGTGGCCGGAGTCGTCAACCGACCGATTGATGTGTCTCTGACCATCACACTGGGAGGCTTCCAGGTAAACACACCTGTAGCACACACCTGGACCACTCAAGTTTTGTTGTAGTGTATATGTAGCATCGTTGTTGACAGTAGTAGTACAACTATCACCAACTGCTCTTGTGTTCACAGCCCATCTTCACCATGAGTGCGCAGCAGAATCAGCTCAGAGACGTTTCTGAGGAAGACTTGGAGTCCTTCACCAGCTCCTACAGCTACACACCTGTGAGTACTTCAGAAGTTCACACACCGCCTGCAGTTTCATACCAGTAACCCTGTGGCTGTTTTTCCCAGAGTGCCTTGCAGTTCCTGGAGGCGTATGGTCATGAGGACGTGACAGTGGCGGAGCTGCAGGGCAGCAGCAACTCTCTGTGGACCATCAGCCCTCCCAGCAGGCAGTACCTGAGCCAGGTGCTCAGTCTGGACCACTTCCCCCTGACTGTGTCCTGGACTGTTCAGAGGTCAGCTTCACACTACTGATCAATATTTAATCACCGTAGTACTGTGTGTAGTGCAGTGTGTGCACTGTGTGTGTACTGTGTTTCAACAGGAACCTGAGTCTGGGGGCGAAGGCGGAGCTTGCGTCAGGTAAACATGTGACCTATCTGGACGACCAGACCCGCCTGGAACTGATCCAGCTGCTAAACGGGACAAGGTCACTTCCTGTGTGAGTACGGGAGGCGGGTGTGTTCATGCAAAGGGGCGGGACCATGTGTGAGGGATGTGTTCATTCAAAGAGGCGGGGACCATGTGTTGGGTTCATACAAAAGGGTGGGACCATGTGTGAGGGGCGGGTTTATACAAAAGGGTGGGACCATTTGCACAGGTCGAGTTGTTTAAGTGTGTTTTTGTGTTTTCAGCGTTATACACAAAGTGTTTCCATGTTTCGTTCGAGCTCCCAGCGACTCCAACTCCAAACCCATCGAACAGCTTTACTCAGGTGTATATATTCATATAAATATATATAATTATATAGGATTATAAAATAATATAAGGGATTATAAATCATTATTAAATATTATAAATACTTATATTCATTATTATAAAGATTATAAAACACAAAGACATTCACAGAGTTTATAGTACTGCAGTACCTTCTGCTAACTGCAAGTAATGCTCTCCTCTGGACCAATCAGACGACGGCTACAAGGACATCCTACTGGCCCTGGAGCGGTCAACCAATCAGAGCCGAGAGATCCAGGACTGGTGGATCGTTGACCAACCAGCTGCCAGCTTGGTGCCCATCGGAGGCGTAGCATCGCTGAGTGACAGGAGGGAGGCGGGGCTTCAGCTGTTTGTGTTCAGTGATAAAGTCAGTCCTCCGAGTCTGGGCTTCCTGGCTGGATACGGGTACACAACATGACCTTGAAGTATTACAGTACCTGTGGTACTATTACTGCTATAACACATGTTTATACTACTGCGTGTCCTCCTGCAGCATTATGGGTCTTTATGCGTCAGTGGTTCTGGTGATCGGGAAATTTGTGCGTGAGTTCTTCAGCGGGATCAGCCACTCCATCATGTTCGAGGAGCTGCCATGTGTCGACCGCATTCTCAAACTCTGCACCGACGTCTTCCTGGTACATCAAATTAAAATTTATGGACACTGTACGGTCAGCGTTGGCCGATGTGATGTGATTGTTCTCTGTTCTCTGTTCCAGGTGAGAGAGACAGGTGAGCTGGAGTTGGAGGAGGAGCTTTACGCCAAACTGATCTTCTTGTATCGATCGCCGGAGACTTTGATCAAATGGACCCGCCGCTGACCTCATCGATCGATACCTGTGGTGACATCACAAACTGTGACATCACGACAGTTGCCTCTGAATCTGGCGTTCCTCCGTTCTCCAGATGGAACCATTTAAAGAACATTTACTTTTTATTTTAAAGGTTTCCAGAAACTTTATTCTCTGTGTGAACAATAGGAGCAGCAAGGGGGCGGAGCTAACCTTCTGATGTACAGTGATGGACAGGGGTCATGTAATATGATTGGAAGCTGCTGCTGACATTTCCTCATTGACTTCCTGTGATACTGGAACTATTAGAGTTATCAATATTTTACAAAACACTTCTGATGCATCAACAATCAAGTCACACAACTGCTCTCACTTATTTCTGTTAATTTTACTGCTACATTAGCTTTATGTTAGCTGTATGTTTGGTCTACATTAGCTTTATGTTAGCTATATGTTTGCTCTACATTATCTTTGTTAGCTGTATGTTAGCTCTACATTATCTTTATGTTAGCTGTATGTTAGCTCTACATTAGCTTTATGTTAGCTATATGTTTGCTCTACATTAGCTTTATGTTAGCTGTATGTTTGCTCTACATTAGCTGTATGTTAGCTGTATGTTTATTCTACATTATCTTTATGTTATCTTCATGTTAGCTCTACATTAGCTTCATGTTAGCTGTATGTTTGGTCTGCATTAGCTTTATGTTAGCTATATATTTGCTCTACATTAGCTTTATGTTAGTCGTATGTTTGCTCTACATTAGCTTCATGTTAGCTCTACATCAGCTTTTTGTTAGCTTCATGTTAGCTCTACATTAGCTTTATATTAGCTGTATGTTTGCTCTACATTAGCTTCATGTTAGCTGTATCTTAGCGCTACATTAGCTTCATGTTAGCTCTATGTTTCCTATACATTATCTTCATGTTAGCTCTACATTAGCTTCATGTTAGCTCTATGTTTGGTCATATGTGAAAACAGCTGTTCATACAGTCATAACATGACACTGGAATGACAACTACACAGAATATTTAGTCCGAGTCACCCCCTAGGGACAGATAACTGGAAGTAATCGTAACACGTGTAGAAACTAGGTATTAATCGTTAAATCGTGGTTTATAGTAAATCTGTTCACATCACTGTATTTTCTGAATGATAATAACTGTACACTTTAAACTTGTGTCTTCTGTGAATATTTAAAACTAAAATAGTGAATAAGTGAAAATAAAAGACATTTGTTTATTTGACTGAGTCAGCTGTTTGTTGAAGCAGGCACCTGTTCACTTCCGCATAATCATGGTCCAGTTTTGAAACATTTAGTGAGACTAAACGACCAGATAATATGCGACCAAACGTGGTCTAAAACACCAGAGAATATGATACCAAATGTGGACTAAACCAAAAGAGAATATGCGACCAAACGTGGACTAAAACACTAGAGAATATGATACCAAACGTGGACTAAAATACCAGACAATATCAGACCAAACGTGGACTAAACCAACAGAGAACATGAGACCAAATGTGGACTAAACCAACAGAGAATATGAGACAAAACGTGGACTAAAACACCAGAAAAATTAGACCAAACGTGGACTAAAATATATAATATAATATGTATAAATGTCAAAGAATACCAAATCAAGGACTATGACATTGTGGATTATTGGATTAAACGTAGACTACCAGAGAATACTGGACCAGACTGGTAAGCAATAAGACAAATATTTGAAAAATAATTAAAACTCAATGTGCTTTATGTTGATTTATTGATGCAAATTTTTGAAAACCTACCTCATTGTAACTGTTCAAATTTTATCATAAAATCATCAGTTTATTGGACATTGAAGCGGTTCAAGTTCCAGTGGAAGACGTCGTAGAGCTACAACCCGTCAGAGTCTCAAAGCTCAGGTTGTATTTGTATTTACTTTGAAAAGCGTCATGCTGATGGAGATGTTTGGTTGATTATTTATATTGAAGTGATGAACAATGTCGAACATTTCAGGTTCACAGTTGAATCTTTTGAAAGAAATATATTCATTAAAATAAATAATAAGTGGCATCAAATGGTTAAATAAATAATAAGTGGCATCAAAGGGTTAAATAAATAATAAGTGGCATCAAAGGGTTAAATAAATAATAAGTGGCTTTAAAGGGTTAAAGAAATAATAAGTGTCATCAAAGGGTTAAAGAAATAATAAGTGGCTTCAAAGGGTTAAATAAATAGACGTTACAAACAGGAAGTGACCTTTAGTGGCTTCTTTCAGCCTCCAGGGTTCCACATACATACATTAAATACTCCTAATAAGACACAAATATACATGATGACGGCGTACAAAACATTCCCTCGGGTCGTCTAATAAGCAGTTTGAAATGTGAAACAAGAGAGACGTTGTGCTTCATTCATTCGTCTGGAAGACTCCTTATTGCTACTTCCTGGTGTGATCAATGATGTCATGCTGATGTCATCAGTCACAGTCAGCTCCCGATTGGCCCTCCTCCTCATTCCTCCTCCTTCTGCGTCAAGCCAGAATCCGCCTGAGAGATCATCCTCAGCTTCTCCCTGTTGGAGTACTTCCTGTGTGATGTCACTTCCCCCGACCTCTGTGATGTCACGCGGCGTGATGACGTCATCTCGGTGGACTCACCCATTTCGTCCTCTCCGTGGCTCAGCTTGCTGTAACCGGCTGTGCTGCCTCCGGTCGGCAGGCTCCGCCTCCTGCAAGGGGGGGGCGGTGTGGATGAGGAGGAGGAAAGGAGGTAAGACAGCGACGATAGCGACAGGTAGGAGGGGGTGAGGGAGTAGGAGGAAAGGAGGAGCAGAGTCTGGGATTCTCCTGGCGCACCCCTGTGGAGACTGGAGGAGCACAGAGGAGGAGGTGCACATGCAGGCTTTTCCTCCTCTTGCCGTCTGTGGCCTCCGCCCTCCCTCCCCCGCTGATCCCCGCCTCCTGTGGCCCAGCCCCAGCCCCCGCCCACACCCGCCCGGGCAGAGTGCCTCCTGGGGGGGAAGGAGGACCGCGGGTGGCGTAGGGGTAAGGTGAATGAGCTGAGCGCCTCCTTCTGCAGCGAGGTCCAACACAAGGAGGGCTGGGGGGGGCTGAAGCTGGGAGGGAGGGAGAGTCTGTGGGAGGAGGGGGGAGGAAGAGCGTCTGGCTGCTCCTGGTAGATACTGAACACTGCGTCTCCTCCTCCTCCATCATTGATCTGTCCTCCTCCTGCTCCTCCTTCTCCTTCTCCTCCTCCTGCTTTTCCTCCTCCTCCTCCTCCTGCTCCTCCTCCTCCCTCCCTCCTGCTCAGCAGGGAGGCGGGGTACACCCTGGGTTTGGCCTCCAGGCTCTTTGATTGTACGTAGTTGACAAGGCCGTTGAGGGGGTTGGCAGCGGAGCGGCGGGCGGAGGAGGCGCAGGAGGCGTTGGGCTTGCGGAGGCCGTGGAGGTCGATGACAGTGGAGTAGATGTCCCGCAGGTTGATGACTTTGGTCTTTTTGTCCCGGTTCTCGTGCAGGACGGCATTTGCACAGATGAAGAGGAAGATCCCGATGCCCATGATGAGAGGCCCGAAGACCTTCAGCCTATCAGAGCACAGATACCTGCAGAGACATTTAATACAGCCAATCAGAGCGCAGATACCTGCAGAGACATTTCAGATTCTCTATTTGCTCCATTTGGTCTCCACCACCTCCTCATGGTGTGTTCACACCGAACACGACGCAAATTTTTCGCGTTGCATTACTCGCGTGAGTTCAGTCGCTCGACTTTATATGGTTAATTTGCGTCTTTCGCTACTGGCTTTACTCCCGCCTGAAAGTGCCCGGGGCTTATCTCCTGGCTTATCTCCGTAAAAACAGTACCGCTTCCGCCATCCACCATTAAACTAACCACTAGTTCTGCTTTAAACTTCTTGTGGAAGTCCCTCTAATGTTGGACCATCAAACGCCCTCGTGTCCGGGTTCATAATATCATCCGTAGCCGCACAACAGCGTCTGAATGAAGCCGCTTCCAGCGATACTTCAGGTGGAGCAGCAGCAGTTTGATTCAGCACCGGCAGGATGGTAGTGATGATGTGCGGAGCTTCTCAACGCTGATTGGCTTTCGCGACGCGAATTTTCACCCAAGTTGTATATACGTATGTCATACGCGCCGCCCGGCGTAAATGTGCGTCTGTCGCAACCAAACGCGTCTGTGCATTGACTTTACATGTAATCTAGTCGCGTGAATAATTTGCGTCATGTTTGGTGTGAACACACCATTAGGAACATGGCTGTCTCTTTAAAGATAAAAGCCCAGAAGGTCCTAAAAGACTAGAAAGTCTTGAGGGACCCCACGGTGTCTCCAACACAGCCGTCTTCAGGCCGTGTTTGGTTCTCTTCTGTAAAAAGTTGTTATTCACATATTTGTGACAGCAGAAACATTGATTTTCAGTGGTGGAATATATTGAAGCGTACAGGTACTTTACCGTGTAGTATTTCCATGTACAACTACTTCACACCTCTGCTCCTCTACAAGTACTACTCACCTCACCACATCTCTAGAGACTACACTTGGTTTACCTGTCCAGAAAATCCTCCAGGAAGCCTCGCGGAAGCCCTCCCGTCGTCCCGTTGATGGTTTCAGTCCGGTTGATGGTTTCAGTCCGGTTGAAACCATCTCCTCCTCCTCCTCCTCCTCTTCCGTCCTCTCTTTGGTGTCTCCTCACCTCCTCTCCTTCCTGGAAGCAGAAACAACACATCTGGTTCAGAACTGGTTGGAAGACCATCCAGCAGTTGTTTCCTGCTTCCTGCTTCAACTCGTCTGAATAAAGACTGAACGTGATCATTGACCCTGAAATCTCTGTCCGAAGTGATCCTGGATCTCACCTGAGCCTCAGCAGGTGTGGATCTGCTGGAGGCCACCGAGGCCATGGCAGTGGCCTCCTGGGGCTGAGCGCTGAAGAAGAGTCCTTCTCGAGGCCAGTAGCCCAGAGCCGCCATGATCACGCCCACCAGCAGGACCAGGACGCCCAGCGCCGCCACGAGACCCGAGACGGAAAACAGCTTCAACTTCCCCTTTACCACCACCACCTCATTCCTCCTGAGGGGGCAGGAAGTGACATCATTGTGTCCAAGCAGGTGACATCACTGCTGAAGTTCAGACTCTGTGTGTGTGTGTGTGTGTGTGTGTGTGTGTGTGTGTGTTACCTCTTATTTTTGTTCTTCCTCTTGTGTGTGTGTGCTTTGTGGGGTTTGGACCTCAGTGAGTCCTGTCGCCGTGCGTTGATCCGCAGAAGGCCGCCAGTCGCGATCATCTCCACCCACCAATCAGACGGTGGCTGAGCAGGCTAAGCCCTGCCCACTGCCACCTCACCTGGACTCAGTCACCGACTTCCTGTAAGAGAGAGACAGGTAGAGGGAAGTAGACAGGTAGAGGGAGGTAGACAGGTAGAGGGAGGTAGACAGGTAGAGGGAGGTAGACAGGTAGAGGAAGATAGACAGGTAGAGGGAGATAGACAGGGAGATGGAGAGAGACAGAAGAGACAAGACAACCTCAGACAGACAAGACAACCTCAGAGAGACACAAGACAACCTCAGAGACTCAAGACAACCTCAAAGACACAAGACAACCTCAGAGACACAAGACAACCTCAGAGATACAAGACAACCTCAAAGACACAAGACAACCTCAGATACACAAGACAACCTCAGAGAGACAACGTCAGAGAGACATAAGACAACCTCAGACACACAAGACAACCTCAGAGAGACAACTTCAGAGAGACATAAGACAACCTCAGACACACAAGACAACCTCAGAGAGACAACATCAGAGACACAGGACAACTTCAGAGACACAACCTCAGAGACACAAGACAACCTCAGAGACACAAGACAACCTCAGAGACACAGGAGAACCTCAGAGACACAAGACAACCTCAGAGACACAAGACAACCTCAGATAGACAAGACAACCTAAAATACACAAGACAACCTCAGATACACAAGACCTCAAATACACAAGACAACCTCAGATACTCAAGACAACCTCAAATACACAAGACAACCTCAGAGAGACAACCTCAGAGAGACATAAGACAACCTCAGACACACAAGACAACCTCAGAGAGACAACGTCAGAGAGACATAATACAACCTCAGACACACAAGACAACCTCAGAGAGTCAACGTCAGAGAGACATAAGACAACCTCAGACACACAAGACAACCTCAGAGAGACAACGTCAGAGAGACATAAGACAACCTCAGACACACAAGACAACCTCAGAGAGACAACATCAGAGACACAGGACAACTTCAGAGACACAGCCTCAGAGACACAAAACAACCTCAGGGACAGAAGACAACCTCAGAGACACAATACAACCTCAGAGACACAAGACAACCTCTGAGACACAAGACAACCTCAGAGACACTAGACAACCTCAGATACACAAGACAACCTCTGAGACACAAGACAACCTCAGAGACACAAGACAACCTCAGAGACACAAGACAACCTCAGAGACACAAGACAATCTCAGAGACACAAGACAACCTCATAGACACAGGACAACTTCAGAGACACAAGACAATAAAGTCACTCAAAGGCACAATGTACTACAAAGAACAAACACAAAGTCAGAGCTATAGAGACTACATTTGCCAACATGCATTGCAGCTCCTCCACAGGAGTCTCTGGGACTCAGATCTGTTCCTCCTCCAACAACTATCGATATACTGATCAATAACAATCAATCTTTCAGATCATTCAACCGATCAATAACATAGAGAGAGAGCACAGAGAAGACAGTATTGATCAGCAATACTGATCAGCAACAACACACATACGGACCACAAAGACAACAGTATTGATCAGCAATACTGATCAGCAACAACACACATACGGACCACAAAGACAACAGTATTGATCATCATATATGTATCAGCATTGAGCAGTATTAATCAGCATCTGTCAGCATTGAGTAGTATTGATCAGTACTGTAACACTGGTTTAATCAATGATTACTGCAGCATATTGATCAACAGCAGAACACAGAAAAGAATCAATCAGCATGAGTTCTCACCGTTGGAGCTCCGATCGCTTCATGTTTCGCCTCTTTTCTCTTCATCTTCATCCGATTCTTCCTCGTCTTTAAACGTGTCCTCTCTCGCTCTCTCTCTCTCCCCCTCCCTCCCTGCAGCGTAAATTACTTTCCTCCTCCAGAGAGAAACAGGTTCCTACCGCTAACACCAGACTAATTGTCTGTCTTTCCACCTGTCTGTCTCTCCACCTGTCTGTCAAAGTTATCTCAAACTGAACTTCCACAAACTTTATTTTTTCATTATTTTGGTGATCGGTCCTCATTAACCAATCAGACGTCCTGCTTTCCGTCCTAACTAACCAATCACACGTCATGCTTTCCGTCCTCATTAACCAATCACACGTCATGCTTTCCGTCCTCATTAACCAATCACACGTCATGCTTTCCGTCCTCATTAACCAATCACACGTCATGCTTTCCGTCCTCTTTGGACATTTGTCAACGTTTCACAAGGTGAAGGACCGATGTGGAAAACAGGATTAACAGATTATGAGGAAGGTCACCGTCTCATCATCATTAATTCCCCCAGACAGGAAACCCTCTCACACTAACCCGTCTGTCTCTCTCTCTGTCTGTCATCTGATCCTGGATCTGCTGTGAATCCTCCTCTCTGTCCTCCGATTCTGGGATGCTTCTGTTGCTAGGAGACGGAGGCAGAGCAGCTCTGCGGCATCTGAATAATTAGTTGCTGTGCTGAGACTCTGGAGGACTTTAATGCGGTTCCCCCTGTGAGGACCAGAACCAGGAGAGCAGTGGATTGTGGGTAGGACAGGACAACTCCTGGGTGTGGACCAGAACCACAAAGACCGGAAGAAGAGGTTTTGAAGACGAAGGAGGAAGATCAAAGCAGTGGGACAAGCTGCCTGACCCCTCCAGAGACTTTGGTTCAGGGTCTCTACAGCTCAGGTCTTGACGGATCAGATCTCTGCATGGTCCTGAACACTGGAGCTGCTGACCGTCAACTGGAGGAAGACCTCCAGAGGCCAGTCTCGACATCTGGCCTCTGGAGTAGAGATCACCAAAACCTCTGTGGACCAGACTTTGTCCTGTGGTCCCGCCAGGCCAGAGACCAGCACAAAGGCACAGGTCTCCTCACCGTCGCTGTTCAAGAGAAACTTTATTCATCTCATCAAACACGGACAGAAACAGCAAAGAAAACAGACTGAGCGTTTGCAGCAGTGTGACATCACAGTGACATCACCAAGGAGTCAGGGGGGAGAAACAATACAAATACAAATATATATATTTATAAACTCTAAAATATAAATCTCTAGAGATACAATAGATACTCTTAATACATACATACTCATAATACAACAGAGAATACAATTATAAATATAAAGCTGATGTTGTCTCCCTTCACAAAGTGACCAATCACAACGGAGGAGGCGGGACTTCTGAATGCTGGTAATGAAGATCACCTGACAGGAAGTGACAGACCTGCATCCAACAGGCTGAGAAGTAAAGTCCTGAGTTCTCGAGGGGACGATGACGTCACATTGTTCTGTCTTTAAAGTGTCAGTACATTGGGGGCGGAGCCACAGCGTGATGTCATCGAGCATTACCTGTGGGCCGTGTATTCATGAGCCCTTACATTCATAAAAACGAGCAGAAGAGCTCTGTTCTTAATATCTTCTCATATTAAAATGTCTCAATCAGATCAGATGACACTTTCTCCAGTTTTAATACCTTTAAGGACTTTTGTGTAATTTTACATCATTTAAACATTTTATGCATAATTAAGACACTTGTTTATTCATTCATAAGACCCTTTTCAGGTTAACATTTTATTGTTTTTATTAATATGAGAATCTTTCCTTATAAATATTAAACTTGCTCACAGTTTGGAGAAATTAGTTTTTCTTTAGTGAATGGCTTTTAATCCACATGTATTTATATTTATTTGCTTTTTGTTTGGTTTTCCTGATTCTGCAGCCTTGTCTTTTGTAAACATTAAGATGTTAACAAAAATATATTTATCAGAAATATGGATTAGAAATCAAATTCCTGTGTTTTAGTGTTTTTCTTATGTCTCAGCCAATCCGCTGGCAGCAATCGTGTGTTCAAAGAGATTCAAGGTTTAAACTTTATGAACATTGTAAACATCTTTGTGTTTTCAAGTGTTTCTTCATTCTGTTGGAAATTATATTTATGTCTCCCAGGAAACAAGTCACCTGTCACCTGTATTTAGCCCCGCCCCTTCAAAGAGGCAGAACCTGGAATGGTGCTCGAACTTTTTGTTTTTGTTTTGTTTTCTTCTTTTTGATGTACGTCACATGACAACGAAAACACCTGAGATCAAAGTCGAGTCGTCAGGAATTAAGATCCGAGTGATGATTGGATGGAAAATGAGCATCGCCTGATTGGCTCCGGCCCTCGCCGCCTGATTGGCTCCGGCCCTCGCCGCCTGATTGGCTCCGGCCCTCGCCGCCTGATTGGCTCCGGCCCTCGCCGCCTGATTGGCTCCGGCCCTCGCCGCCTGATTGGCTCCGGCCCTCGCCGCCTGATTGGCTCCGGCCCTCGCCGCCTGATTGGCTCCGGCCCTCGCCGCCTGATTGGCTCCGGCCCTCGGTGTGTTTGAACATCAGGATGGAGTTGTAAATTTTGAGGGCGGGACCAAGTTTGATAGACATGATCCTGACGATGTCCCGTTGGGTTAGTAGAAGGAAGGCCCGCCCGTCGATTTGCTAGACGGACAGAAGCAGGAACCAATGAGATCACAGCAGGTTCAATGATGAGGTCATGATCTACAGCAGCTGATTGGTCGTCACCTCGTCCCTGAACTGTTTGGCCTGTTCTTCACAACCAGGAAGAGACTCGATGAAGTCTGACACCTGCAGAGAGACAGACAAGTCAGAGAGAGACAGACGGGTCAGCGAGAGAGGCCGGTTGGGGACCTGTCTGTCTCTCTGACCTGCTGGACGCTCCAGTGTTGGACCGTCTCCGCTTGGACTCCCGAGACGCCCGGCAGCAGTTTGCGGTGTTGCTCCCAGCAGAGAGAGTGAGACAGGTCGCGGCCGGGCTGTGGCGACATGGCCGAGAGGAAGACAGACTGGTGGAGGGTCTCTGCTGCTGGAGAGACAGACAGGTCAGACAGACAGACAGACAAGTCTCTCATCAGGACATTAGCAGCGTCATGGTTCTGGTTCAAGACCTGGCTCACCCCACTGCACAGTGAGACAGGCATCATGTGAGCTGAGAGCCCGCAGTCCTGCACAACCAATAACGCAGTTACCATGGCGAGCCGTCTCCATGGAAACAGCCACTTCATCGACCTGCTGTTTCCATGGAAACACAATGAGGAGAGAGATAGAGGGACATAGAGAGAGAGATCGAGAGAGAGAGATCGAGAGATCGAGAGAGATCAAGAGAGAGAGATCAAGAGAGAGAGATCGAGAGAGAGAGAGAGAGATCGAGAGAGAGAGAGAGAGATCGAGATAGAGAGAGCTCAGGTTTACAAGGACACCTGAACGCAGCATCAGCACCACCTGTACCTGTCCGTCGTCTTCAGGTGTCCCTCTTGACCTCTCAAGTGAAATAAGGATGGGTTAAGTATGACATCACTGCCAATGGAACTACATCGAAGGACTACAAATATGGCCGCTTGTAATTTATTTAATATTTTACAGTTTAATCATTTTGTTAGATTTTTTTGTTTATGAGTAAATAAAAACATAAATTAAATCTTAATGACTTAATGAAAACAATGTTAAACTTTAAATGTTGCCATGCTTCCTTTCCTTAGGAAAGGAAGCTTTGAAGCTGCTTTCCTTCACCTGTTTACTGTACCTGGAGTGATGTGAAGCTCCTCCTCTTCCTGTTTCACACGTAGGAATTTGGTTGGGTGGGACAGTCTGGGGGCGGAGCCAATGGAGGAACGAGTCATTATGAAATAAAGACAGTATTATTGGGTGTCCAGAAACAATGATTCTTTCAAGAAACATACATACATACATACATACATACATACATACATACATACATTCATTATGTACATACATACATAGATACATACATACATACCGATACCTCTTAGATTTGGTCTCCATGAAAGTGCAATTAATTTGGAGGCAGATTTTATTTTATCCTCTGCAGATTATGTCAAGCCTATAGTACAAAATTAACAGAAGGCAATCCCAAGCTTTAAACTTCTTGTGGAAGTCCCTCTAATGTCGGACCATAAAACGCCCCGTGTCCGGGTTCATAATGTAAGCGATAATATTAGGGATCGAGCAATTATATAGGAAGCTGTGTTCCAAGTTATGTTTCCGGTGCTTTTATTGTGGAGGGAGAAACGGAAAGGAAAAGAGTGGAATTGTGGGATATACGTGTGTGAAGGAGATAAAAAAGTGGTTCAAGTTACCCTGCAGCGTGTTTTCATTTTATTAGAATTACAAATATAGACACACAACAGACACTCGGCTACAATAATATCATCCGTAGCCGCACAACAGCGTCTGAATGAGGCCGCTGCCAGCGCTACTTCAGGTGGATCAGCAGCCGTTTGATTCAAACCGGCAGGACGGCGGTGATGACGCTCAGAGCTTCTCAATTATAGATGTATTAAATATGGAAAATTTCAACTCTCGCGTCTAACGTGCCGCCGGCGTAAATTTGCGTCTGTCGCAACCACACGCGTCTGTGCATAGACTTTACATGTAATCTGGTCGCGCGAAACATTTGCGTCGCGTTGGGTGTGAACGCACATTACTCTACACACCTTGCTGCAAGAGCCGCAAGAGAGCGACGAAAGAGCCGTATGCGGCTCTGGATCACGGGTTGCCGACCCCTGCCCTAGACGTTGAAGTCAGGTAGGACAACAAATCTTTTCTCCACAAAGCGCGACCAGTTTGTTGTAGTGAAATACTGTTGAGTGGTATCGGTTCTTGGTATCGGCCATTGAAAACGATACGAGTACTTTAACGCAGTATCGACCCGATACCGGTATCGGTGCATCCCTAATATATATACACACACATATATATATATATATATATATATATATATATACACACATACATACATACATACATACATACATACATACATTCATTCATTCATTCAGGTGAGACAGGTGTTACGCTGAACCACGACTGAAGAGCTCAGTGATGATTTTAATATGCCACCTGTCTGTCCCTCTCACCTGTCTGTTAGTCTCCTCCTCTTCCCCAGAGGAAGCAGCAGAGTTTCTCTGGACTCCGTCTTCACCCGGACACTCCTGGAAGACAGACAGCTTCATTAATTAATCAATTAATTAATTAAAGGGGAGACATTTTCATGCTGTAATTGATTTTTAAACAAAGATAATAGAGTCATTTGTAAATAATAAATTAATATAACGAAAAAAGCGGGCTGTGGTTACCTTTCTGACTGATACATGGCGACAGGTACGAGGGTGATGATACATACATACATACATACATACATACATACATTATGTACATACATACATAGATACATACATACATACCGATACCTCTTAGATTTGGTCTCCATGAAAGTGCAATTAATTTGGAGGCAGATTTTTTTTAAATAATAAATTAATATAACGAAAAAAGCGGGCTGTGGTTACCTTTCTGACTGATACATGGCGACAGGTACGAGGGTGATGATTCGCTCTCCTCCCAGCCTATCAGGAAGCAGCACCTCCTTACGCATATTAATGTCCGAGTACGGACACCCAAAGGCACTGGGAAGGGCAAAAAACACGGCAGAAAGAAAACATGACTCGGCAGACAGAAAACATGACTTGGCAGTTAGAACACGGGACTCGGCGGGTAGAACACGGGACTCGGCGGGTAGAACACAGGACTTGGCGGTTAGAACAAGGGACTCGGCGGGTAGAACACCAGACTCGGCGGGTAGAACACAGGACTCGGCGGGTAGAACACGGGACTTGGCGGGTAGAACACGGGACTCGGCGGGTAGAACACGAGACTCGGCGGGTAGAACACAGGACTCGGCGGGTAGACCACAGGACTCGGCGGTTAGAACAAGGGACTCGGCGGGTAGAACACGGGACTCGGCGGGTAGACCACGGGACTCGGCGGGTAGACCACGGGACTCGGCGGGTAGAACACGGGACTCGGCGGGTAGAAC
The DNA here is from genome assembly GCA_023566465.1 of Cottus gobio. Lineage (NCBI taxonomy): Eukaryota > Metazoa > Chordata > Actinopteri > Perciformes > Cottidae > Cottus > Cottus gobio. Next base: position 467,780 of record CM042227.1, on the reverse strand, counting down.
ACGGGACTCGGCGGGTAGAACACGGGACTCGGCGGGTAGAACACGGGACTCGGCGGGTAGAACACGGGACTCGGCGGGTAGACCACAGGACTCGGCGGGTAGAACAAGGGACTCGGCGGGTAAAACACCAGACTCGGCGGGTAGAACACGGGACTCGGCGGGTAGAACACGGGACTCGGCGGGTAGAACACGGGACTCGGCGGGTAGAACACGGGACTCGGGTGTGCTGGTACCTGTGGTGTCCAGTGTATTTGGCTCCTTTAATGTGTCCGACTCCTCTGCAGCCTCGAGTGGGACAGACACCCTGAGAGGGAGACGTGGGGGAGGAACCTGTCTCACACACAGCGGGAACAGAAACAGTTAGAATCATAAAACATGTCTCTCTCCCTCTCTATGACCTTTCTCTCTCTCTACCCGTCTCCAACTCGTCTCTCTCCATCTACCCGTCTGTCTGACCTAGGGGGGCTCCATCCTGTGCCTTGTGCGGTGGCACCAGCCCACAGGATGGAGGTCACAGAGGTCTCTCTCTCCCCGTCTCTCTCTCTCACCGTCTTCTATACCCGTCTCCCCCTATACCCGTCTGTCTGACCTGGGGGCGGCTCCAGGGGGTGCCCTGTGCGGTGGCACCAGCCCACAGGATGGAGGTCACAGAGGTCGCTGTCACTCCAGACGTCAAACTGCTGTGACCAGCCGTCATAGTGAACCTGCAGGTGAACACACCTGGTGACATCCTCGCTCACTTCATGACATCACACAGACAGGTAGACAGACAGGTAGACAGACAGGTAGACAGAGAGGTCCAGTGTACCTTAATCCTGTAGTCTTCTGTATCTGTTACCGTGGCGACACGGATCAACATGGGGTTCCTCCTGTCAACAGCCTCCAGTTTCTGGTTCCCCTGGAAACCGTGTGGAGCTCTCTGATAGGACGACAAGACACCTGTCAATCATCACAAGCCCACTGAGTGGCAGACTCTCTACCTCCTAGATTCCTTTTCTAACCCCTCCTTTCCTTCTCTACCTCCTAGATTCCTTTTCTAACCCCTCCTTTCCTTCTCTACCTCCTAGATTCCTTTTCTACCCCCTCCTTTCCTTCTCTACCTCCTAGATTCCTTTTCTAACCCCTCCTTTCCTTCTCTACCTCCTAGATTCCTTTTCTAACCCCTCCTTTCATTATCTACCTCCTAGATTCCTTTTCTACCCCCTCCTTTCTTTATCTACCTCCTAGATTCCTTTTCTAACCCCTCCTTTCCTTCTCTACCTCCTAGATTCCTTTTCTAACCCCTCCTTTCATTCTCTACCTCCTAGATTCCTTTTCTAGCACCTCCTTTCTTTATCTAACTCCTAGATTCCTTTTCTAACCCCTCCTTTCCTTCTCTACCTCCTAGATTCCTTTTCTAACCCCTCCTTTCCTTCTCTACCTCCTAGATTCCTTTTCTAACCCCTCCTTTCATTCTCTACCTCCTAGATTCCTTTTCTAGCCCCTCCTTTCATTATCTACCTCCTAGATTCCTTTTCTACCCTCTCCTTTCTTTATCTACCTCCTAGATTCCTTTTCTAACCCCTCCTTTCCTTCTCTACCTCCTAGATTCCTTTTCTAACCCCTCCTTTCCTTCTCTACCTCCTAGATTCCTTTTCTAACCCCTCCTTTCATTATCTACCTCCTAGATTCCTTTTCTAACCCCTCCTTTCCTTCTCTACCTCCTAGATTCCTTTTCTACCCCCTCCTTTCTTTATTTACCTCCTAGATTCCTTTTCTACCCCCTCCTTTCTTTATCTACCTCCTAGATTCCTTTTCTACCCCCTCCTTTCTTTATCTACCTCCTAGATTCCTTTTCTAACCCCTCCTTTCCTTCTCTACCTCCTAGATTCCTTTTCTACCCCCTCCTTTCTTTATTTACCTCCTAGATTCCTTTTCTAACCCCTCCTTTCCTTCTCTACCTCCTAGATTCCTTTTCTACCCCCTCCTTTCCTTCTCTACCTCCTAGATTCCTTTTCTACCCCCTCCTTTCTTTATCTACCTCATAGATTCCTTTTCTAACCCCTCCTTTCTTTATTTACCTCCTAGATTCCTTTTCTAACCCCGCCTTTCCTTCTCTACCTCCTAGATTCCTTTTCTACCCCCTCCTTTCTTTATTTACCTCCTAGATTCCTTTTCTACCCCCTCCTTTCCTTCTCTACCTCCTAGATTCCTTTTCTACCCCCTCCTTTCTTTACCTCCTAGATTCCTTTTCTAACCCCTCCTTTCCTTCTCTACCTCCTAGATTCCTTTTCTACCCCCTCCTTTCCTTCTCTACCTCCTAGATTCCTTTTCTACCCCCTCCCTTTCCTTCTCTACCTCCTAGATTCCTTTTCTACCCCCTCCTTTCTTTATTTACCTCCTAGATTCCTTTTCTAACCCCTCCTTTCCTTCTCTACATCCTAGATTCCTTTTCTACCCCCTCCTTTCTTTATCTACCTCCTAGATTCCTTTCCTACCCCCTCCTTTCCTTCTCTACCTCCTAGATTCCTTTTCTACCCCCTCCTTTCCTTCTCTACCTCCTAGATTCCTTTTCTACCCCCTCCTTTCTTTATCTACCTCCTTGTTTCCTCACCAGAGTGAAGGCTGATCTGGGAGCAGCTGTGGAACCAGTTTGCTGAAAGTATTCCTCCCACAGGAAGTTCTCAGGTTCGGGGTGTCCTGAAAACAAAGTACTGTGAGCAAAGGATTAGTGTACTGCATGTACTGAGTGTGTACTGTGTGTGTACTGTGTGTACTGCGTGTACTGAGTGTGTACTGTGTGTACCCTGAGGAGCGGTGAGGGGTCGTCCCTGCTCTTCACACCAGCCCACAGGATGGATGTACGGACTGCTGCTGTCACACCTGATCCATCCAATAATAATCAGTCAATAAGTATTGATACAAACACACTGCAACACCATGAAAGCACCTGGAGCTCCACCTGCTGGTCGGCCCCATAACTACCCCCTGTACTGCTGCTGTACTACACTGTGATACTACTACCTCTACTACTACTGCTACTACCACCACTACTACTACTGTCCCTGACCTGTCTGTCTGCCTCTGACCTGTCTCTCTCACCAGTAGTCATACGTGTCGTCCCAGTTATCGAAATGAACCAGGAAGTGGTCATCGATGACATCAGCGACAGAGGCGACGCAGACGAGTCCGGGGTTCTTCCTGTCGACCGCCTCCAACTTCATGCCCACACTAAACCCAGAGCTCTGAGAGACAGACAGGCAGAGAGACAGACAGGTGGTGAGATTAGACCCACAGCAGACAAACATTACATTACATTTAGCTGACGCTTTTATCCAAAGCGACTTACAATAAGTGCATTCAACCATGAGTACAAACAAGAATCAGAACAATAAGAGACCGACAGGTGAAGAGTCAGATGGGTATATACTGACTGCAGTGCGACAGGTAAACAGACAGACGGGTATATACTGACTGCAGTGCGACAGGTAAACAGACAGACGGGTATATACTGACTGCAGTGCGACAGGTAAACAGACAGACGGGTATATACTGACTGCAGTGCGACAGGTAAACAGACAGACGGGTATATACTGACTGCAGTGCGACAGGTGAACAGACAGATGGGTATACACTCACCTAAAGGATAGTTAGGAACACCATACTAATACTGTGTTTGACCCCCTTTCGCCTTCAGAACTGCCTTAATTCTACGTGGCATTGATTCAACAAGGTGCTGAAAGCATTCTTTAGAAATGTTGGCCCATATTGATAGGATAGCATCTTGCAGTTGATGGAGATTTGTGGGATGCACATCCAGGGCACGAAGCTCCCGTTCCACCACATCCCAAAGATGCTCTATTGGGTTGAGATCTGGTGACTGTGAACTCATTGTCATGTTCAAGAAACCAATTTGAAATGATTGGAGCTTTGTGACATGGTGCATTATCCTGCTGGAAGTAGCCATCAGAGGATGGGTACATGGTGGCCATAAAGGGATGGACATGGTCAGAAACAATGCTCAGGTAGGCCGTGGCATTTAAACGATGCCCAATTGGCACTAAGGGGCCTAAAGTGTGCCAAGAAAACATCCCCCACACCATTACACCACCACCACCAGCCTGCACAGTGGTAACAAGGCATGATGGATCCATGTTCTCATTCTGTTTACGCCAAATTCTGACTCTACCATCTGAATGTCTCAACAGAAATCGAGACTCATCAGACCAGGCAACATTTTTCCAGTCTTCAACTGTCCAATTTTGGTGAGCTCTTGCAAATTGTAGCCTCTTTTTCCTATTTGTAGTGGAGATGAGTGGTACCCGGTGGGGTCTTCTGCTGTTGTAGCCCATCCGCCTCAAGGTTGTGCGTGTTGTGGCTTCACAAATGCTTTGCTGCATACCTCGGTTGTAACGAGTGGTTATTTCAGTCAAAGTTGCTCTTCTATCAGCTTGAATCAGTCGGCCCATTCTCCTCTGACCTCTAGCATCAACAAGGCATTTTCGCCCACAGGACTGCCGCATACTGGATGTTTTTCCCTTTTCACACCATTCTTTGTAAACCCTAGAAATGGTTGTGCGAGAAAATCCCAGTAACTGAGCAGATTGTGAAATACTCAGACCGGCCCGTCTGGCACCAACAACCATGCCACGCTCAAAATTGCTTAAATCAACTTTCTTTCCCATTCTGACATTCAGTTTGGAGTTCAGGAGATTGTCTTGACCAGGACCACACCCCTAAATGCATTGAAGCAACTGCCATGTGATTGGTTGATTAGATAATTGCATTAATGAGAAATTGAACAGGTGTTCCTAATAATCCTTTAGGTGAGTGTATACTGACTGCAGTGCGACAGGTGAACAGACAGACGGGTATATACTGACTGCAGTGCGACAGGTGAACAGGGCCGGTGGAGCAGCATGAGAGCCTGTGGACTGAAGGTAATGCTGCCAATCAAAACCTGTCTCACTGTGGTCTGTAAAGAGAGAGACAGACAAGTTCAGTGGTGTCACCTGTGCCAGGTCCTCTGTGAGGGGGCGGAGCTACCTATTCTCACCTTTGGGTGGGTGGAGCTTGTGGTTGTTGTCTTTACACCAGCCTGCCTGTCTGATGTCTGCCGAGTCCGAGTTTACCCAGAAGTCATAGCACTCAGAGTACCCATCGATATGGAGACGGAGCCGACAGCCAATCACCTGAGAGAGAGCGACAGGAGACTCACCTGACTGAGCTCAGACAGGTGAGTGTGTGTGTGTGTGTGTGTGTGTTACCTCAGCGACGGTCAGCACACAGAACATAGACGGGTGAAGTGGGTCAATGCCCTCGAGCTTCATCCCAACTTTAAAACCATTCCTCTTACTGGGAACACACTGGGACTGAGAGAGAGAGAGAGAGAGAGAGAGAGAGAGAGAGAGAGAGAGAGAGAGAGAGAGAGAGAGAGAGAGAGAGAGAGAGAGAGAGAGAGAGAGAGAGAGAGAGAGAGAGAGAGAGAGAGAGAGAGAGAGAGAGAGAGAGAGAGAGAGAGAGAGAGAGAGAGAGAGAGAGAGAGAGAGAGAGAGAGAGAGAGAGATTCAATGATCACAGCAGACTCATGCTGCGTTCACCAAAAGAGACGCTTTACTCGACCATATGTGTTTATATTTATATTATGTATTTTATATATACATAATATAAATATGTGTGTATTACCTGTGTAAACAGTGACTGAGGAGCAGCTTCAGTTTTTTGTTCATTCAGGTACTGCTGCCAGGACCAGGACCGTCTCTTTACACTGACTACACACACACACACACACACACACACACACACACACACACACACACACACACACACACACACACACACACACACACACACACACACACACACACACACACACACACACACACACACACACACACACACACACACACACACACACACACACACACACACACACACACACACACACACACACACACACACACGTTAATATGGTTGCAGGACTGACCCACATATTCATTCACAGAGGTGAACAGCACCCTAGAACATCTTCAAGGACCCATGGATGCTCCTCAGTGACCCCCTTATCCATGAGAATGTGGGTCCTGGAAGACTTTTAGTGATCCTTGAAGCTCTTCCAGAGTACTTGATCCCGGAGGTCCCAGAGGGTGATTTGAACAGAGAGCCAATCAGAGAGCAGGGTTTCACCAGGTGGACCAGGTGTGTGTGTGTGTGTGTGTCACCTTGAGTGCTGCTGACTTTGTTCTTCATCTTGTGTTCTTCTTTTTTTTGGTTGTTTTCTGCTGAGACAGGAAGTAAAGACGTGAATCTACAGCAGCAATAGACACAATGTTTCATTAAAACAGCAAGTCAGTAAATATTTATTAATCAGTTTCTCCTTCCTGTCAGGTGAATCCAGGTGAGTCTATGGCGGACCCCTCCACACAGGCGTCACAGACTCTGGTTTCCTGATTCTTCCCATGAATACAGCCATAACCATCAGACTAACTGTTAACCGTCATCATCATCTTCATCCTGACAGGAACCGACTCCATTTAAACACACACAAGAAATCCACATATGCCCCTTCAAAATAAATGTCTACCTGCAGACTCAGGTTGATCGACTCAGATTATTTAAATGATTCAAACATTTAGTTGTATGTGCGACACAGTCATCAATATTTAATACCGATGTTTTTCACAATAAACACTAAGAAAGTACTTTGTTTGTTTGTGTCAGTACTTATACTTAAAAAAAAGCAACAAAACAAAACAATAAACGGGTCACAATCCGCACTCTTATTGTGAATGTTTGACCGGAAGTGTGGTCCTGTAGGAGCTGACAGTTTGAACCAGGAAACAACAAACAGCGGGGATCCGCGGCCCTCTGCGCCGGCCTGCGACTTCCTGTGAGCGGTTTCAGCAGCAGCAGAGAGCCGCTGAGAGGAACCGGAAGACCGGAGAGAGAGAGAGAGGGCCGGTGCCGGTACCGGTACCGGCCGCTCAGACTGCACTTACCGTCCCTGGTGTTCCGCCTCACTCTGCTGCTGACAGACACACAACACGGAAATAAGAAGAGCCGAGCCCAGTGCGCATGCTCCCAGGGGAGGGAGGGAGGGAGACAGCATGACAATATAGAAATGTATAATTATAAATCATTATAGATTCTATGAAAATATGGAGAACAAAATGTTAGAATATAATGTCTAGAATATAAAGTCTAAAATATACTATCCATAATTTAATATCCTTAATATATTGTCTATAATACAATATCGAGACAGGAGGATGATGGCCAAGCTCTCATCCCTGATGAACCACGCCTCCCACCCCATGCAGGACACCCTGGCAGCTCTGCACAGCTCCTTCAGCCACCGGCTGATTCACCCCCGGTGTGTGAAGGAGAGGTACCGCAAGTCCTTCCTCCCTGCTGCTGTCAGGCTGCACAACAAGCTGACCTCCCAGTAGCCCACAAACATTCTGGTCTCTCAATACTTGAACACTTTTTTATCACTCTGGTCACTTTAATCCATTCTGGTGCAATATTTTGTAATATTTTGTAATTTGTATATTCAATATTCTACTGTACATTCAATTTCTTCTTTACTGTTTATTTTATTTTATTATGTTTATTACTGTTTATTTATATTACTTGATTCCTCTTATCTTTACGTTCTGAGCAATGCTGCTGTAATCCTGTAATTTCTCCACTGCGGGACTAATAAAGGATTATCTTATCTTATAATATAATATCCATAATATGTCAATAATATAATATCCATAAAGTTTATTAATTGTACGGTATCTCTAAGGCTGAGCCCGGCCCCCCTAAAGAGGACACCCATCTCCTTACCCTATCTCTAAGGCTGAGCCCTACAGAGGAAACTCATAATATAATGTCCAATCTATAATGTCTAGAATATAACATCAATTATTTCATTATAATTGTGCAAGCTAGGCTAGCAGCTAGCCCTGCTTCCAGCCTTCCTGCTAAGCTAAGCTAACTTGTGGTGGACTCCTCTGACTGTGGGACAAACAGCCGATGGAGGATTTCTCCAACACTCCCAGTCTGAGTTGGTGTCCAGCTGCTGGTCTCGACTGGATCTTCCTCCCTCTTCTCTCTCTGGCCCCTCCCATTCACCCCCCCCCCCCCCCCCCCCCATTCTCCAGTCTCTGCTCACAGACGAGCAGTGACCGGACTGATCGGAGGTGAGTCTGTTTCTTCTCTTTATGTCTCTATTGATCACCGATAACAGATTGATAATAGACATTAAACAATGTATACATTATATTATACAATGTATACATTATATTATATATACATTAGATGTATATATAATGATTATGTTCATTATTGATGAATCTGTCCGTTATTTGCTCCTCAAATAATTTTGTTTGTAAAAATCTCTGAAAACTGAAAAGGTCTGGAACCATCAAACATGATCAAAACCAGATCTAGAACCAGATCCAATCAGAACTTCTAGAGGCTCCAGTGAGTCCGGTGAGCCGGATCCAGAACAGGACAGACTACAGACTTGGTCCACATGACATTACGTCCTGTGTGGATCTGACCTGAGTCTAAACCGGTCTGAGGACAATGATCTAGATGAAAGAGAACCGATCTCCTAAAACTAAACACAGTTCATCTAAAGATCTACAGAAGTCTAAAGCATCTGCTGGTCTCATGTTGAAGACCTCCTCTCTGAAGACCTGATCAGAGACCTGAACGACCCACCTGTCTAAACCAGCTCAGTAAAAGTCTGGATTGTGGCTTCAGAGCCCAACTCTTAAAGGTGTTTATTGGACCGACTCCAGACCAGATCTGGATCCAATAAACTGGCTCCTAAACTAGGTAGAAACCACCAGACCTGGTTGAAGGTAAACCTGAACCTGAAGTGAGGGCCGTGTGGTTTTCAGAGGATTTCAGGTTTCTGTGAAAGAGGAATAACCAGGTCAGATTACCGTCTGAGGACCTGAGTGAAAACACTTATCTCTGACGCGCTGATTGGCCGACACCATCCATTTCCTCCTAATGGACCCACTGAAGCAGCTAGCGTTAGCCTGCGCACCCCACTCTGTCCTCCCCCGGGAACCAGAACCATTAGACCGAGGTTCCCCCGACACACACACACGGATCAATACGCTGGAAGAGGCTGACTCCCTCTCACACACGGACGTAATCAATATTTAATGTGCGCTCAGTTCGTCCTCCAACAACCACAACATCTAAAAACAACTGTTATCCAATTAGCCTCTCACCTTTAGGAATGGGAAGATATTACAAATGATGATACACTCTGACATTAAATATAGAACTTCAGTTTAACTCAAGCTTAAATAAACCCAAATAAGTGCAGCTAATGGGGTCTGATTGGCTGACAGGATCTAGACGCTCTGATTGGCTGACAGGGTCTATCTCATCAGTCCGTCTCTGCAGATGTTGTTATCCCCCCTCCTCCGCCCCCCTTCCACCACTCCCTCAAACAGTGACCTCTGACCTCCACCGTGCTACCATGGAAACCTACTGGAGAGAAGTGCGGAGCATCGAGGAGGAGAAAGCCGGAGAGGAAGAGGAGGAGGAGGAGGAGAGGAAGAGTATGGACGGTAAGTCAAACTGACAGCAGAGTGGGACGCCGTCTTTCCGTCTGACTTGCACTCGTCCTTGTTTACCTGCAGAGGTGGAGCTGGAGGAGGCGTGGCTGACGGAGGCGGGGCTATCCTCCCTTGTGATCGCCTCCTCTTCTGAGGAGGTGCCGCCGCCCGCCGAGGTGCTGCTGTCCACGCTGACGCGGCAGCAAGCCGCCACGGTGAGGACGCGGCTGGACAACTACAACCAGACGCTGAAGACCCGAAACAAGCAGCCAATCAGAGATGTCCGCGACGTCTTCACCGAGGTGAAGCAAATATAGATATTAAAGTTATTATTGTTCTATATTAAAGATATACTCGAATGAAAACGTTCAAATATTACGAGAAACCAAACTGTTGCAACATTTGAAAGCAATGTTTTTTCAAATTATTATTTATAATATGTAGGTATTTTCTCTCTCTGACATACACACACACACACACACACACACACACACACACACACACACACACACACACACACACACGCACACACACACAAACTCACACACACACAAACCCAAACTCACACAAAAACAAACACACACACACACACACACACACACACACACGCACACACACAAACTCACACACACACAAACCCAAACTCACACAAAAACAAACACACACACACACATTCCAGCACGATGACGACTCAGCAGAAAGATGCCCCTCCCCCCCCTCTCACCGCGCCGAGTCCCCACCGAGTCGGTATCACACCACCACCAAAACCATTCGGCGAAATGCTCACAGAGGTACCCGTCTGTCCACTTACCAACAGCACAGTCCATTGGGGAATGTTCAAATGGTCATTTAGGTTCTTGTTGTAATTCCTGTGGTTCCTGTAGAACAAGGTTCTAGTGCTTCATTACCTTGTGGTCCTTTAGATGGTTCCATTGGTAGATAGTTCTAGGGGTCTTTAAAGGTGGTCATACTTGCACTCCCGCCATATAATAATAATAATTATTTTAGTTCAGACATGTCGAGAACTCATGTTAACTCCGTTCAAGCATGAAAGTTCCCACAGTCCTCGGTGGTCCCTGAACGGGGCTCGTTTCACTGCAGCAGGGTGCTCCGTGGCCTTAGCTGTCAGTAGGGAGCAGGAAGGCCTGGAATATTCATATTTCAGCCATAAGTAAGTCAATTTTCATATTTTTTGCTGGACATTCTCGTGCTATCTCTGTGTGAGAGTGGAATGGTTATGTTCCTAACGTTTTTAATCAGCATTTCTTCAAAACTCGGGGTGCATTCTCAGCCACTTTGGGGGTCACGTATGGTCATACTTATGGTTTGTGTTCATATTTATTGTGTAATAGTGTTATAAACATGACAAATTAACTTATCATTGACTTGTGAAGACAGGACTTGCCATTTCTTTTTTAATTTCTTTTTTAATTTCTTTTTTTATATTTATTGATATGCTCAGTCCCAGAGGCTGAACCCCAGAGCCCCCATTTATGGCTCCAATGGTCATTTAGGTGGATCTTTCCTGTGGGTAATTCCAGTGGTCATTCTGGTGGTTCCAGTGATTCTTTAGTTTGTTTTAGGGTCCTTTGCGTCGATCTAGTGGTCCTTTGGTTATTCAAGAGGTCCTTTAGGTGGTACTAGTAGACCTTAGGGTAGTTATATTGGTTCTACATGCAGTTCTAGTGGTCTAGTTCCAGTTCTAGTCTTTTTTGCGGTTCTAGTGGTCTTTTATGTGTTCTAGTGGTCCTATTGTTCTGTACGTGCTGGACGAGGAAATAAATTGTTTACTGTTTGTGTTTCCAGTTCGACCAACTCTTCCTACATTTCATTTTGAAGATCAACTACCTGAACACCCGTCATCCCAAACACACACACACTCTCCGACACACACACACTCACCGACACACACACACTCTCCGACACACACACACTCACCGACACACACACACTCTCCGACACACACACACTCACCGACACACACACACTCTCTGACAGACACACACTCTACGACACACACACACTCTCCGACAGAGACACATTCTACGACACACACACACTCTCCAACAGGCACACACTCTCCGACACACACACACTCTCCGACAGACACACACTTACCGACACACACACACTCTCCGACACACACACACTCTCCGACAGACACACACTCTGCAACACACACACACTCTCCAACACACACACACTCGCATTCTGTCAGCTGGTCGAGACGAGCTGATTGGCTGCTGAGGGACTCTCCATACTCAGAAGGCGTTGCTGAGCACAAAAAGGGCGGGACTTGTTGGGACTGTCTTCGTTTCCATGGAGACAGTGGTGACCTGCCGGTGAGTCTGACCTCTGACCTCCTGACACACTCCCCTGCTTCTAGTTTCATTCTTTGTATTACTTCTATAAGGGGAACTACAGTTCCCATAATGCTTTGGCGGATGTAAATGAGAAACCAAAAGTGTAGTCGTGTTAGACGTGTGTTTGTGTGTGTGTGTGTGTGTGTGTGTGTGTGTAGTTTGTACCTGTCTCACCCTCTCAGGGTCTGGTCTCGGCATACGACCTGTCCCCCGGTGACCTCACCCGCCTCGGCTTCATCTCTCACATCGAGCTCTCCACCTTCCTGCTCGCTCTGGGTGTACAAACCAAACGCCACCGTCCGCAGCGCCGCAGGACTCGAGGTGCGCTTCATTTTCACAGCTTGACTGATGAAGCAGACACACAGCGGGGAGGAGGGGGGGGGTTAAACCAATGAGACGTCAGGGGGGAAAGGAACATGATTACAATAATCATAATCAAACAGATGTTTGATGGACTGAATGGATTAATTTATGATTATTATTATTATTCTCGTTATTATTATTATCATCTTATTATTATCATCATCATTATCACTATTATTATTATAATAAGTGTCTCTGCCACAGACAGCGGCGTCTTCGCTGTTCCTCTGAACTCGCTGCTGGAAAACGACAGGAAGAAGTTTCCTGGAGTTAAAGTTCCTGTCGTTTTCCAGAAGGTAAAGAAGTCTGTCTGTCTGTCTGTCTGTCTGTCTGTCTGTCTGTCTGTCTGTCTGTCTGTCTGTCTGTCTGTCTGTCTGTCTGTCTGTCTGTCTGTCTGTCAAGGCCTGTCAAGGCCTGTCAAGGCCTGTCAAAGACAAACCTGTGTGTGTGTGTCTGTGTGTGTGTGTAGTTGTTGTGTATTTTAGAGCAGACTGGTCTACAGACTGAAGGTATTCTCAGAGTTCCAGGATCAGCTGCTAGACTGAAGGTACCACACACACACACACACACACACACACACACACACACACACACACACACACACTGATATTTCACAGAATGATGGAGTGACACCTGTCTGTCTGTCTGTCTGTCTGTCTGTCTGTCTGTCTGTCTGTCTGTCTGTCTGTCTGTCTGTCTGTCTGTCTGTCTGTCTGTCTGTCTGTGTCCTCAGTACCTGCGTAGAGAGTTAGACAGGTGTGGTGGAGAGTTCGACTGGTCCGCAGTGAGACAGGTGGAGGCTGCAGGTCTCCTGAAGCTCTTCATCAGAGAGCTGCCGACACCTCTGCTGACACACACACACCTGTCCACCTACCGCTCTGTGCTGGGTACACACACACAAACAGACACACACACAGATAGACTCACACTAACACACACACACTCACACTCACAGATCATTACGGGGACTATGGCCTCTTTGTCCCCACAACAGTATCTAAATGAACACATGTGTTTGTGCAGGTGTGTCCTCGGTGGTCCACCAGGTTCAGGCTCTGCAGCTGCTGTCGCTGCTGCTTCCTGAAGCCAACAGAGACACACTTAGGGTAAGAATAAATCAATCAATAAATCAACCAAACAACCAATCACCCAATTTACCAACCAATCAACTAATACATAAACCAATCAACCAATCAATAAACCAATAAATAAGCCAATCAATAAACTAACCAACCAATCAACCAATCAATCAATCAACCAACCTCAGGTAAACCTGTACCTGTTTCCGTGTCCCAGGCTCTGCTGGTCTTCCTGCGTCAGGTGGTCTCTCATCAGGACCAGAACCGAATGTCTCTTTGGAACGTCTCCATGGTGATGGCGCCAAACCTGTTCACCTACCGTCACCATGGCAACAAGCGCTCCATCGCTAAGAAGCAGGAGGAGCTGGAGGAGGCTGTGGGCGGAGCTCACCTGGTCCAGCTGATGATCACACACCAGGACCTGTTGTGGACCGTGAGTCAGAGGACACACACACACATCACTGTCTTACCTGTCCATGACATCACTTCCTGTTGTCTTTGGCAGGTCCCCAGCTTCCTGCTGTCTCAGGTGAGACAGATGAACCAAGCGTCCAATCAGAAACAGTTCGGCCTGACCAGGGCCAAGAGACTGCTGAGGAGAAAGAACGACAGAAACCAGGTGAGACTAGAGAACCAGGTGAGACCAGATAATCAGTTGAGACTAGAGAACCAGGTGAGACTAGATAACTAGGTGAGACTAGAGAGCCAGGTGAGACAGGAGAACCAGGTGAGACTAGAGAGCCAGGTGAGACCAGAGAACCATGTGAGACTAGAGAACCATGTGAGACCAGAGAACCAGTTGAGACTAGAGAACCAGTTGAGACTAGAGAACTAGGTGAGAAAGGAGAACCAGGTGAGACTAGAGAGCCAGGTGAGACTAGAGAACCAGGTGAGACTAGAGAACCAGGTGAGACCAGAGAGCCAGGTGAGACTAGAGAGACAGGTGAGACAGGAGAACTAGGTGAGACTAGAGAGACAGGTGAGACAGGAGAACTAGGTGAGACTAGAGAGACAGGTAAGACAGGAAAGCCAGGTGAGACTAGAGAGCCAGGTGAGACCAGAGAACCAGGTGAGACCAGAAAACCAGGTGAGATCAGAGAGCCAGGTGAGACTAGAGAGCCAGGTGAGACTAGATAACTAGGTGAGACTAGAGAGCCAGGTGAGACAGGAGAACCAGGTGAGACTAGAGAACCAGGTGAGACCAGAGAACCAGGTGAGACTAGAGAACCAGGTGAGACCAGATAATCAGTTGAGACTAGAGAACCAGGTGAGACTAGATAACTAGGTGAGACTAGAGAGCCAGGTGAGACAGGAGAACCAGGTGAGACTAGAGAGCCAGGTGAGACCAGAGAACCATGTGAGACTAGAGAACCATGTGAGACCAGAGAACCAGTTGAGACCAGAGAACCAGTTGAGACTAGAGAACTAGGTGAGAAAGGAGAACCAGGTGAGACTAGAGAGCCAGGTGAGACTAGAGAACCAGGTGAGACTAGAGAACCAGGTGAGACCAGAGAGCCAGGTGAGACTAGAGAGACAGGTGAGACAGGAGAACTAGGTGAGACTAGAGAGACAGGTGAGACAGGAGAACTAGGTGAGACTAGAGAGACAGGTAAGACAGGAAAGCCAGGTGAGACTAGAGAGCCAGGTGAGACCAGAGAACCAGGTGAGATCAGAGAGCCAGGTGAGACTAGAGAGCCAGGTGAGACTAGATAACTAGGTGAGACTAGAGAGCCAGGTGAGACAGGAGAACCAGGTGAGACTAGAGAGCCAGGTGAGACCAGAGAACCATGTGAGACTAGAGAACCATGTGAGACCAGAGAACCAGTTGAGACCAGAGAACCAGTTGAGACTAGAGAACTAGGTGAGAAAGGAGAACCAGGTGAGACTAGAGAGCCAGGTGAGACTAGAGAACCAGGTGAGACTAGAGAACCAGGTGCGACCAGAGAGCCAGGTGAGACTAGAGAGACAGGTGAGACAGGAGAACTAGGTGAGACTAGAGAGACAGGTGAGACAGGAGAACTAGGTGAGACTAGAGAGACAGGTAAGACAGGAAAGCCAGGTGAGACTAGAGAGCCAGGTGAGACCAGAGAACCAGGTGAGATCAGAGAGCCAGGTGAGACTAGAGAGCCAGGTGAGACTAGATAACTAGGTGAGACTAGAGAGCCAGGTGAGACAGGAGAACCAGGTGAGACTAGAGAGCCAGGTGAGACCAGAGAACCATGTGAGACTAGAGAACCATGTGAGACCAGAGAACCAGTTGAGACCAGAGAACCAGTTGAGACTAGAGAACTAGGTGAGAAAGGAGAACCAGGTGAGACTAGAGAGCCAGGTGAGACTAGACAACCAGGTGAGACTAGAGAACCAGGTGCGACCAGAGAGCCAGGTGAGACTAGAGAGACAGGTGAGACAGGAGAACTAGGTGAGACTAGAGAGACAGGTGAGACAGGAGAACTAGGTGAGACTAGAGAGACAGGTAAGACAGGAAAGCCAGGTGAGACCAGAGAGCCAGGTGAGACCAGAGAACCAGGTGAGACCAGAGAACCAGGTGAGATCAGAGAGCCAGGTGAGACTAGAGAGACAGGTGAGACAGGAGAACTAGGTGAGACTAGAGAGACAGGTAAGACAGGAAAACCAGGTGAGACTAGAGAGCCAGGTGAGACTAGAGAGCCAGGTGAGACTAGAGAGTCAAGTGAGACTAGAGAGCCAGGTGAGACTGGAGAGCCAGGTGAGACTAGAGAACCATGTGAGATGTTAAGTTCAAAAATCTTTGGGTGGTTGTGTGAAGAGAAGTCCCAGATGCAGAAAGTTATAATAAAAATTGATTTAATAAAAAGATGATGAACAGCATTTCAAAATGAATCACACTAATAACTACACAATATATACAAATATATCCCATGGGAGAGAGAAATCCCATGAGACAGAGATCCAGTGCCCCCCCCCCACCGGGCAGCAGATCCATAGATACCTGCCCGGCAGAAGGCACCCAGAGATCTGCTGATGTTCTCACAATGTCTCAGCTTTGCCAGGTTTGGGGTCAGCCCCCCTTCCTCTGGCTAGCCTCTCTTCCAGTCCATTGATTGGACAAGACCTCGTCCTTTTAGGTGTTGGTCAACCCAAACCCCCTCTCACTTAAACAACAGTATACTCAGGACTTCAATCAACCCCCTCTCAAGGACATTCCTGAGCACGTCCTCCTTATCTATCTGCTCCAATCTTCAGGCTGTGTAACTGTTTGTGGGCTCCTGATGTTTTCAGGATTCCTTCCACAATCACTCAATACATTTCATAATTCTAATTAATACATTTGTGTAGTACATACAGTGTCATCCATTTAATATTTGATAATCCATACAGAGTTATTTATTTGTCTTGACCCTCCAATGTAAACTCTCTAGCTCTCACTAGGAGCACCACAAAGCATTATTTTCTAACAGAGACCAGAGAACCAGGTGAGACTAGAGAGCCAGGTGAGACTGGAGAACCAGGTGAGACTAGAGAGCCAGGTGAGACTAGAGAGCCAGGTGAGACTGGAGAGCCAGGTGAGACTAGAGAGTCAAGTGAGACTAGAGAGCCAGGTGAGACTAGATAACTAGGTGAGACTAGAGAGCCAGGTGAGACAGGAGAACCAGGTGAGACTAGAGAGCCAGGTGAGACCAGAGAACCATGTGAGACTAGAGAACCATGTGAGACCAGAGAACCAGTTGAGACCAGAGAACCAGTTGAGACTAGAGAACTAGGTGAGAAAGGAGAACCAGGTGAGACTAGAGAGCCAGGTGAGACTAGAGAACCAGGTGAGACCAGAGAGCCAGGTGAGACTAGATTGACAGGTGAGACAGGAGAACTAGGTGAGACTAGAGAGACAGGTGAGACAGGAGAACTAGGTGAGACTAGAGAGCCAGGTGAGACCAGAGAACCAGGTGAGATCAGAGAGCCAGGTGAGACTAGAGAGACAGGTGAGACAGGAGAACTAGGTGAGACTAGAGAGACAGGTAAGACAGGAAAACCAGGTGAGACTAGAGAGCCAGGTGAGGCCAGATAACCATTCGAGGCTATAGAACCATGTGAGATCAGAGAACCAGGTGAGACTAGAGAACCAGGTGAAATCAGATAATCAGTTGAGACTGGAGAACCAGGTGAGACTAGAGAGCCAGGTGAGACTGGAGAGCCAGGTGAGACTAGAGAGCCAAGTGAGACTGGAGAACCTGGTGAGACTAGAGAGCCAGGTGAGACTGGAGAACCTGGTGAGACTAGAGAGCCAGGTGAGACTGGAGAGCCAGGTGAGACTAGAGAGCCAGGTGAGACTAGAGAGCCAGGTGAGACTAGAGAGCCAGGTGAGACTGGAGAGCCAGGTGAGACTGGAGAGCCAGGTGAGACTAGAGAGTCAAGTGAGACTAGAGAGCCAGGTGAGACTGGAGAACCAGGTGAGACTAGAGAACCATGTGAGACCAGATAACCAGTTGAGACTAGAGAGACAGGTAAGACAGGAGAACCAGGTGAGACTAGAGAGCCAGGTGAGACTGGAGAACCAGGTGAGACTAGAGAGCCAGGTGAGACTAGAGAGCCAGGTGAGACTGGAGAGCCAGGTGAGACTAGAGAGTCAAGTGAGACTAGAGAGCCAGGTGAGACTGGAGAACCAGGTGAGACTAGAGAACCATGTGAGACCAGATAACCAGTTCAGACCAGAGAACCAGGTGAGACCAGAGAACCATGTGAGACCAGAGAACCAGTTGAGACCAGAGAACCGGGTGAGACTAGAGAACCAGGTAAGACCGAGCTGGTCCAGCTGATTGTTAAATGAACAAAGACCAAGCTCATGGTGGAAGGTTTGAAGTTGAGCATCCAATTACCGTTTGACCCGCCCACTTCTGCCCATTAAACCAATCAGATCATAGTGGGAGAAATCAAATGTGGAACTCTGCCCAATTCTGCATGCTGAGTTCAAGCTCACGAGTAAGCAGATTTGCTTCAAGTGTGCGTGTGTGCGTGTGTGCGTGTGTGCGTGTGTGTGTGTGTGCGTGTGCGCGTGTGCGTGCGTGTGCGTGCGTGTGCGTGCGTGTGTGTGTGTGTGTGTGTAGATTACAGAGCTGTGTGCAGGTGTGATCAGGGTTCACGCACCCCTGCACACTAAGGTTTCCATGGTGATACAGCTTGATGGACAGATGAGAGCCAGAGACGTTATCGCCCGCTTTGAGTGTGACAACAGGTAACACACACATACACACACACAAACACACTCACTCACAGACACACACACACACACACACACAGTAACACTGATCAATATAATTGATAATCTATCATTGTGTTGTATTTCTCTCTTCCAGCAGTTCTGTTCAGCATCTGTATGAAGTCGGAGGCAACATCTGTAAGTCTGGTTATAACATGTCAACATCATGTCAACATGTAAACATCATGTCAACATCATGTAAACATGTAAACATCATGTAAACATGTCATCATGTCAACATCATGTAAACATCATGTCAACATCATGTCAACATCATGTCAACATCATGTCAACATGTAAACATCATGTAAACATCATGTCAACATCATGTCAACATCATGTCAACATGTAAACATCATGTCAACATCATGTCAACATGTAAACATCATGTAAACATCATGTAAACATCATGTCAACATCATGTCAACATGTCAACATCATGTCAACATCATGTCAACATGTAAACATCATGTCAACATGTCAACATCATGTCAACATCATGTCAACATCATGTCAACATGTAAACATCATGTCAACATGTAAACATCATGTAAACATCATGTCAACATCATGTCAACATCATGTAAACATCATGTCAACATGTAAACATCATATCAACATCATGTCAACATTATGTCAACATGTAAACATTATGTCAACATCATGTAAACATATCAACATCATGTAAACATCATGTCAACATGTAAACATATCAACATCATGTCAACATCATGTAAACATCATGTCAACATGTAAACATTATGTCAACATGTAAACATATCAACATCATGTCAACATCATGTAAACATCATGTCAACATGTAAACATTATGTCAACATCATGTCAACATGTAAACATCATGTAAACATATCAACATTATGTAAACATCATGGGGCGACTGTGGCTCAGTGGTTAGCAACTCGGTCTTTCAATCAGAGGATCGGTGGTTCAAACCCCGACCCAGCCAGTCCATGTCGTTGTGTCCTTGAGCAAGACACTTAACCCTCATTGCTCACCGTTGCTGTGTCTTCGGTCTACTGTATATCATGTAAGTCGCTTTGGATAAAAGCGTCAGATAAATGTAATGTCGACATCATGTAAACATGTCAACATCATGTCTGTCTCTCAGGTGAGCGGCGTCTCCACCCAGACTGCGTGCTATTGGACGTGTACAGAGTGAACCCTGGCTGTGATTGGCTGATCAAAGCCTGACTCATCAGTTCATGTTTATTTGTATCTCCTGGTTTAATTCTTCACTGTTCTTGATCATCAGATCAAACTTTATTGGTATGTTGTATAAATGTATTGAAACATTGGGCTGGTGTCTAACTCACTCATTATTATTATGAAGACTAGTTTACACCGTATAGCACATGTATGTGAGTATATATTCTCTACATGATGCAATAACCAGGCGAGGTTAATAGTTAGCTCAGGTTTATAGTTAGGGCTGGTTCAGGTTTAAAGTTAAGGCTGGTTCAGGTTTAAAGTTAGGGCTGGCTCAGGGTTAGGGTTAGGGCTGGTTCAGGTTTATAGTTAGGGCTGGTTCAGGTTTATAGTTAGGGCTGGTTCAGGGTTATAGTTGGGGCTGGTTCAGGGTTATAGTTAGGACTGGTTCAGGGTTAGTTAGGGCTGGTTCAGGGTTATAGTTAGGACTGGTTCAGGGTTATAGTGAGGGCTGGTTCAGGGTTATAGTTAGGACTGGTTCAGGGTTATAGTTAGGGCTGGTTCAGGTTTATAGTTAGGGCTGGTTCAGGTTTATAGTTAGGGCTGGTTCAGGTTTATAGTTAGGACTGGTTCAGGGTTAGTTAGGACTGGTTCAGGGTTATAGTTAGGACTGGTTCAGGGTTAGTTAGGGCTGGTTCAGGGTTATAGTTAGGACTGGTTCAGGGTTATAGTGAGGGCTGGTTCAGGGTTATAGTTAGGACTGGTTCAGGGTTATAGTTAGGGCTGGTTCAGGGTTATAGTTAGGACTGGTTCAGGGTTATAGTTAGGACTGGTTCAGGGTTATAGTTAGGACTGGTTCAGGGTTATAGTGAGGGCTGGTTCAGGGTTATAGTTAGGACTGGTTCAGGGTTATAGTTAGGACTGGTTCAGGGTTATAGTTAGGACTGGTTCAGGGTTATAGTGAGGGCTGGTTCAGGGTTATAGTTAGGACTGGTTCAGGGTTATAGTTAGGACTGGTTCAGGGTTATAGTTAGGACTGGTTCAGGGTTATAGTTAGGACTGGTTCAGGGTTATAGTTAGGACTGGTTCAGGGTTATAGTTAGGACTGGCTCCATCAGGAGAGGGAGAGTCAGACAACTCCCCTCCCGATTCACGAGGCCAACTCACCCCGTTTCCGTCAGAACGACCCCCCCTCCTTGAACTTTTTCAGTACTCCTGCTTCCTTCCATGGATCGTGGCTGTCTGGAGCCCCTCCTGCTCCCTGCCTCCTGCCCCCTGCCTCCTGATCCCAGCCTCCTGCTCCCTGTCTCCTACCTCCTGCTCCCTGCCTCCTGCCCCCTGTCTCCTGCCTCCTGCTCCCTGCCTCCTGCTCCCTGTCTCCTGCTCCCAGCCTCCTGCTCCCAGCCTCCTGCTCCCTGTCTCCTTCTCCCTGTCTCCTGCTCCCTGCCTCCTGCTCCCTGTCTCCTGCTCCCTGTCTCCTGCTCCCAGCCTCCTGCTCCCTGCCTCCTGTCTCCTGCTCCCTGCCTCCTCTGCTGATGCCCCTCATCTCTACCTCCTCCTGCTTCATGGATCCTGGTCATCTGGATCGTGGTCCATGTCTACTACTCATTACATGAATACCTTCTGTCATATTCATTGAATGTGCTGTAACTCTGTTACGTTGATTCTGGTCACATGACATCTATTGATTCTGTCCATCCAGGAGAGGGATCCTCCTCTGTTGCTCTCCTGAAGGTTTCTTAGGGGAGTTTTTCCTGATCCCATGTGAAGTCATATGATGTGTACAGACTGTTAAGCCCTCTCAGGCTAATTTGTATTTGTGATTTTGGGCTATACAAAATAAACTGAATTGAATGTATGTGCGTATATATCTTCTCTATATGATGCAATAACCAGACGAGGTTAAAACACATGGTTCTGCTCATGAAACTGAACAGAACTACAACTTTATAAACAACACAGAGTTTATGTACAGAGTCAAAACGATCATTTACAAAGACACAGAATCACAAATCGTACATGAAGTCAGAGAAGGCCATGTTAATAACACGTTTATAACATGATCGCCCAGGTCAAGTCAGTTCATGTTCTCTGAACAGAGCATGAAAAAACAGCATTCAGTCTGGTTAAAAAAAATAAACGTACAGTGAACATGTTATTTTTACAGTAACACCTGTCCAGGTGTTAGGAGGAGCCATGTGTCCAGGTGTTAGGAGGAGGAGCCATGTATCCAGGTGAGTCCAGGTGCTAAGTGCAGCCGATGGCGTCCAGGTGAGTCCAGGTGCTAGGAGCAGCCGATGGCGTCCAGGTGCTGCTCCTCAGCAGCCATGGCGGCTGCCTGCAGGGTCTCCGTGTCGCTCTGCAGGGGGTTCAGCTGCTTCCGCTCACTGTGCATGTTGTTCTCATGGCGCTTCAGGTCTGACGCCTGGAAGTACAGAAGACAGTGAACTCACCACATGGTTAGGGTGGTGGTGGTACTCCAGTAGAAGTAGTATTGCAATAGTAGTAATATTATAGTAGAACTAGTAACACAGTAGTAGTACTACAGTAGTAGTACCTTGGCAAAGGCTTTGGTGCAGCAGTATATTAGCACTATAGTAGTAGTATAGTAATAGTAGTATATTAGTACTACAGTAGTACTACAGTAGTAGTACCTTGGCGAAGGCCTTGGTGCAGGACGGACAGACGAAGGGTTTCTCTCCTCGATGTCTCCTCTCATGATCCTTCAGGTGAGACTTGTGTTTAAACGCCTGCAGACAGACAGGTGTTCAATCAAACAGGGGAGAGACAGACAGGTGTTCAATCAAACAGGGGAGAGACAGACAGACAGGTGTTCAATCAAACAGGGGAGAGACAGACAGACAGGTGTTCAATCAAACAGGGGAGACACAGACAGGTGTTCAATCAAAGGGAGAGACAGACAGGTGTTCAATCAAAGGGAGAGACAGACAGGTGTTCAATCAAAGGGAGAGACAGACAGACAGACATGTGTTCAATCAAACAGGGGAGAGACAGACAGACATGTGTTCAATCAAAGGGAGAGACAGACAGGTGTTCAATCAAAGGGAGAGACAGACAGACAGACATGTGTTCAATCAAACAGGGGAGAGACAGACAGACAGGTGTTCAATCAAAGGGAGAGACAGACAGACAGGTGTTCAATCAAACAGGGGAGAGACAGACAGACAGGTGTTCAATCAAACAGGGGAGACACAGACAGGTGTTCAATCAAAGGGAGAGACAGACAGGTGTTCAATCAAAGGGAGAGACAGACAGACATGTGTTCAATCAAACAGGGGAGAGACAGACAGACATGTGTTCAATCAAAGGGAGAGACAGACAGACATGTGTTCAATCAAAGGGAGAGACAGACAGACATGTGTTCAATCAAAGGGAGAGACAGACAGGTGTTCAATCAAAGGGAGAGACAGACAGGTGTTCAATCAAAGGGAGAGACAGACAGGTGTTCAATCAAAGGGAGAGACAGACAGACATGTGTTCAATCAAACAGGGGAGAGACAGACAGACAGGTGTTCAATCAAAGGGAGAGACAGACAGGTGTTCAATCAAAGGGAGAGACAGACAGGTGTTCAATCAAAGGGAGAGACAGACAGGTGCGCTCACCTTCTCACACATCTGGCAGGCAAAAGGCCTCTCGTTGCTGTGAACTCGTTCGTGTTTTTTCAGGTCCGGAGCTCGAATGAACGATTTCCCACAAACGTCACACCTGTACGGTTTGAAGCCTGTGTGGATCTTCAGGTGCTCTGAAACACAGGTGAGGGCGGAGTCCAACACCTTACGTCAGTAAGACAAACACCAGCTGTAAA
Source organism: Cottus gobio (assembly GCA_023566465.1). Classification (NCBI taxonomy): domain Eukaryota; kingdom Metazoa; phylum Chordata; class Actinopteri; order Perciformes; family Cottidae; genus Cottus; species Cottus gobio. Next base: position 444,200 of record CM042227.1, on the reverse strand, counting down.
AACCCTGCTGGTGCATCTGATGACATCAGAGCTCAGGTGTGCCGGTACCTTTCAGGTGAGCGTGGGTGGTGAAAGCTTTGGTGCAGATCTCACAGGCGAACGGCCGCTCAGCGGAATGCAGCTTCTCATGTTTCCTGAGGACAGAGAGACCAGGTGAGCTGGGCCCAGGTGAGCTGGTCTGGTTAGGTGTGCTGGTTTGGTCTGGTCTGGTGTGGTGTACTGGTATTGGCCCGGTGAGGGGTACTGGTGCTAGTCTGGTGAGGGGTACTGGTGCTAGTCTGGTGAGGGGTACTGGTGCTAGTCTGGTGAGGGGTACTGGTGCTAGTCTGGTGAGGGGTACTGGTGCTAGTCTGGTGAGGGGTACTGGTGCTAGTTTGGTGAGGGGTACTGGTGCTAGTTTGGTGAGGGGTACTGGTGCTAGTTTGGTGAGGGGTACTGGTGCTAGTTTGGTGAGGGGTACTGGTGCTAGTCTGGTGAGGGGTACTGGTGCTAGTTTGGTGAGGGGTACTGGTGCTAGTTTGGTGAGGGGTACTGGTGCTAGTCTGGTGAGGGGTACTGGTGCTAGTCTGGTGAGGGGTACTGGTGCTAGTCTGGTGAGGGGTACTGGTGCTAGTCTGGTGAGGGGTACTGGTGCTAGTTTGGTGAGGGGTACTGGTGCTAGTTTGGTGAGGGGTACTGGTGCTGGTCTGATGAGGGGTACTGGTCTCGCTAGCTGTACGTACCTGAGCCGGCTCTCGTCCAGGAAGGTCTTGCCACACACCTGACAGGCCAGCTGGTCCCGGTGTCCGTACAGCAGGTACTCAAACTTCATGTCGGTCGTTGCGGTCGACCAGCCGGGCGGCTGCTCGTCCTTCACCTCCCCCATACTCTCTGCAAAGGTCAGGGTCTCCGCAGCGTGGTGCTCCGCCCCCAGTTCTTTAGGCTCCGCCTCCATGTCTGTCACAACATCCTGGTCATAGCAGGTGACCTGGAGAAGTCACGTGATGTGGTTACCTGTGGTTACCTGTGCTCTGGGGGAGCGTTGAGCGTTTGAACGGCTGTATTTCAAGGTTTTGTCATCATGGTGAAATATTAGAGATAAAGAGGTGAAATAGATTATTTTATTGTGCAACACACTCACACCTGTCCCTGAACACCTGTGTACCTTGTGGACATCCTCATTGGTCAGCTCCTTCAGGATGGCTTCCTGGACACGCAGTGCTGCACTGGGAGACTTATCCAGCTCCTGATTGGCCGCCGCCTCAACGAGGTCATCTGTAGTGGCCGTGTCATTGTGTTCCCCGAGTACCTGTGCGCACAGGCGCACACAGACACACACACACAAATGATGTCACAATATTAGGATACAATATGTTGAAGCTGGTTTCATGGAGCTTATTGATTATTGATCAGTACCTCGACGTCAGCAGCCAGCTGGGCCTCGGGCGGCAGTGCCATCTTCACGATGTCATATGGAAACTTGTCTTTGTCCTCTGAGGACACGTCCCGTTTCTGAGGACACATGCACGCATCATCACACAGGAGAAGGAGCTTCACCTGTCTGATTAACACAGGTAACCCTCACAGAGGTACACCTGTGTGAAGGTTACCTGTGGGTTACTTAAGTGCTACCTGAATGAGTGTTACCTGAGTGAGTGTTACCTGTGTGTTACTTAAGTGGTACCTGAGTGAGTGTTACCTGTGTGTTACTTAAGTGTTACCTGAGTAAATGTTACCTGTGTGAGTGTTACCTGTGTGTTACCTGAGTAAATGTTACCTGTGTGTTACTTAAGTGTTACCTGAGTAAATGTTACCTGTGTGAGTGTTACCTGTGTGTTACTTAAGTTACCTGAGTAAATGTTACCTTTGTGAGTGTTACCTGTGTGTTACCTGAGTGAGTGTTACCTGTGTGTCACCTGAGTGAGTGTTACCTGAGTGAGTGTCACCTGTGTGTCACCTGAGTGAATGTTACCTGAGTGAGTGTTACCTGTGTGTCACCTGAGTGAGTGTTACCTGTGTGTCACCTGAGTGAGTGTTACCTGAGTGAGTGTCACCTGTGTGTCACCTGAGTGAGTGTTACCTGAGTGAGTGTTACCTGTGTGTCACCTGAGTGAATGTTACCTGAGTGAGTGTTACCTGTGTGTCACCTGAGTGAGTGTTACCTGTGTGTCACCTGAGTGAGTGTTACCTGAGAGCAGAGCTTGTCGAGGAAGCGGATGCCGAGTATCTGTCCCGATGACATCATGAGGTTGACGTCTCTCTTCTTCACGGAGATCTTTGCGGTGTACATGTAGTTCAACACCTCCTCAAAGATATCGGAGCGAATGAAGTCGATTTCAATCACAGAAGAGTTGTCCACCTGAGGAGACGCAGTCAGACAGGTGAGTACTGTGTACTTTCAAAGAATTTTAAAATGTATGCGTGTATCCACCTGTTTGTTTTCTGTTGTCTCTTCATCTTGTTCTGACACTTTGTTTCATAAATACCTCTATTTAGTATTTTTATTACTAAACTACGACTACTTACAGTACCTTTGTATAGTACCTTGTGTTTTTTAAGTAGTTGGACAGTACCTCGTGTTTCTTATAGAGCTTTTGAAGTAGTTGGACAGTACCTCGTGTTTCTTATAGAGCTTTTGAAGTAGTTGGACAGTACCTCGTGTTTCTTATAGAGCTTTTGAAGTAGTTGGACAGTACCTCGTGTTTCTTGAAGAGCTTTTTGAAGTAGTTGGAGCAGGCGGCGAGCACACAGCGGTGAGCGCGGAACTTGACGTCCTCGACCACCACAGCGATGTCGCAGTGTTCGCCCTCCAGTCGCTGCTCGTTCAGCAGCTTCAGGAAGATGCTCTTATGTTCGTCGTCCACATACTTCACCGTCTCCGCCATCTGAACACAGGTAAAACATTAGGTGTGTGACCAGGTGGTCACCCAAACCCACTGATTCATTCAGGTATTAAGTACAATTTGTATGCTACTTTCTACTGCAAAACATTTCAGAGGGAAACTTTGAACACAGGACTTTTACTTGTAACAGTGTTTTTTTTTTTAAATCATAGTTTAAGTACTTTTACTTTAAGTTACTGTGAGGAACTTTGATCTGGTCCTGAATAATGTTGCACAGTATATCAATACTAAAAAGGTACAAAACGATTTTGCATATTTTTAGTATCAATACTTCATTAAAATAGCACGTGATGGAACAAAAGATGCCAGAAGTGAAATGTGGAAGTACTTTGACTCAGTGGCGAAACCACCGGGGTGGCAAGGGGTGGCAGCTGCCACCCTAAAAAAATTGCTTGCCACCCCACTTGCCACCCAGGTTGTCAGAAGTGTCTCCTATAATATACTATACATTTATATAATGGTATTATATTTTTGCTACTTAAGCTGTTCTTTGGTAACTTGTTCTAAAATCTTTAAGTTCCCCCTCCCCTGTAAAATGGTTGAGTCCATGAGTCCGCTTTGCTCTCGTCACCGTGGTTGCCCATCTCCCGCAACTAACTGGAGACAAGCCTACTGTAGGCTTCCAGTGATGAAAGAAGGTACAGTACTGCTGAATCGTGAATCAAGAAAATGTGATGGGTGGTCATATGAGATACACAGTTCCGTTGTAATTTCAATCGTTTATTTAATTGCTAGCTTGCAAAAGTCGGTAGCATACAGTAGCTAGCTCGCTATACAGCTTGCTTGTGCTAGCTAGCCTTGAAGTTACCACTGTTAGCTTAGCTAACCAACGTCTTACTAACGTCTTTAGTACAGTAAGGTGGACTGACAGAAAATGTTATAGCAGTTTTTACTCAGTTTTTATTTTCATTACGTATGTAACTTAACTGTTAAGCTATTCCATTGCTCTTGTCTGTTTTCACTATCTGGATTTGTATAAATAAATATATATAGACACCAGGCATGTGTGTGTGTGTGTGTGTGTGTGTGTGTGTGATATGCGTGATATGCCACCCTTGCATTTCAACTTGCCACCCTTCTGCCACCCCATGTAAAATTTTCTAGAATCGCCACTGCTTTGACTACATTGCAGACTGTGAAGGAAAGCTCACTGACACACAGAGACCCGTCTAACAGACCAAGGGAGGACACGTCATACATGCCCATTAATATCTTGCTGTAGGCTAATACTAATATTAATGCCATTTGTTAAGTGTTTAAAAAGCTGGGCAGGAAGCTGGTAAAAAAGGGAACCATACAGAGGTTTTATTTATCACTATTATAGATAAATATACCAGTATCATATTGTATATGTGGTATTGTATCGAATTCTGGTATCCTGAGTATCAGCAAATCAGTCCTCATATCATATATATATAATTTCCCCACTGCGGGACTAATAAAGGATTATCTTATCTTATATACACACACACACACACACACAGTATTATAATATATATATATATATAATTATATAATACTATCTTATTTTATATATTATTAATTAAATAAAATATTGTTAAATATATATAATATAATAAGTCCCACTCGCTCTGTTGAGGAAAAGTCTCGACTTCACAGAAGTTGTTCATGTACCTTTCTTACCGCGGACACGCGCACCGGAGCGTGCACGATGCGTCGGACTGAACCGCGGCTCCATGACAGCAGCCATGCTATAGCTGCTAGCGTCCCCGGCGTGATTCACCGGAACCGGACCGGAGCCGGGAACCGCTTCTACAGTTCTTGTGAACCGTTCCTCTACCGGGGCCGACCGTTTACCGGGGCTTTCTCACGGTGAGGCTGCCGTTAAACATGAACCCACCGGACCGTTAACCGCTTTTTACATCACGTCCTGGTGTGCGCGCGTGCGCGTGTGTGAGAGATGTTCAAATGGCGGAGGGCCGGCCTGCAGCTCCTCTCGCACACAAAATGGCGTGTCTCCGGTCTCGGTGCTCCTCGCGGGCTGTACCCAATGGCCCGACCGGACGGCGGAGCGCGAGGGCCCGCGTGCCGCGGGCTCGCGAGCCCTCGCGCTCCGCCGTCCCCGGGACCGACACGCAGGCACGCGAGTAGCGGCGGCCCCGCGGTCCCGCGGCCTCGTCAACACGGACGAGGCTCGAGCGGCCATGAGCGGAGCGAGCGCGCGCAGCATCCCCGCGGTAACGGGACCGGAGCGGCGGGAGGAGGACTCTTACCGTCACGGCGGCCCGGGGGGGGGGAGGCAGCGGGGTCCTCTGGGCGGGTCGCGCACCGGGAGCCACTTTGTCCGGTTGTTGTTGTTGTTGTTGTTTTTGATGAGGACGAGCACAGAGCGGAAGGCCGCGCTTTGCGCCAGCACGCACACACTGCGGGGGCACGAGGCAGCGCGCCAAACTGCCTCTGTGGCCGAGACGGAGCGCTACCTCTCACGCATGCGCTCTGCGCTCTGTCGCCAGGGCTCGCGCAGAGAAGACGCCATGTTGTAGTTAAAGAAGTTGAATAACCCGGATGTTAAATAACCCGGATGTTGACATTAGTTTCTTTATTTTAATTTATGTATAATGTGTGTATGTATGTTTATTTATATGTATATATATGTGTGTGTATTTTTATAGCTATACATAATTATGTATGTGTGTATATATATATTCAGTTTATTCGATACAATACCACAAATACGATATGATACTGGTAAAGAACAATATAGCCCTGGATAGACTGGCGACTTATCCAGGGTGTACCCTGCCTTCGCCCAATGACAGCTGGGATCGGCTCCAGCGCCCCGCGACCCTAAAGAGGATAAGCGGTTCAGATAATGGATGGATGGAAAGAACAATATTAACGCTAACAAAGCATTAAAAAAAAGAAAACAGGATTTGTTGAAATCTTAAATAACTACATATATATATATATATATATATATGTATATATGTATATTTATATATATATATGTGTATATATATATGTGTGTATATATATATGTGTGTATATATATATGTGTATATATATATGTGTATATATATGTGTATATATATGTGTGTATATATATATGTGTATATATATATATATATATATATATATATATATATATATTATTTTTTTTCTCTCTACCCGCTTCCATTGCCTACACCACTGACTTTTAAGAAGAAGAAGAGAAGAAGAATCAACTTTATTGGCCATGTGTGTTTTTTACACAATCACATGGAATTTATTCTCTGCATTTAACCCATCCTTAGTATTAAGGAGCAGTGGGCAGCTTTCGTGGAGCGCCCGGGGAGCAACTAAGGGTTAAGTGTCTTGCTCAAGGACACAACAACGCAGACTGCCGGAGCCGGGGATCGAACCACCGACCCTCTGATTGAAAGACCGACCCGCTAACCACTGAGCCACAGTCGCCCCTTTTGAGCTTCATGCTGTGACGGTTACCCATCCGGTTCAACTGAACATTGTTGTTCTCTACCGTCCACCTGGTTCCCTGGGAGATTTCTTGGAAGAATTAGACGTCCTCCTATCAAGTTTCCCAGAAAACGGCCCCCCTCTCATTCTTCTGGGTGACTTCAACATCCAGACTGAGAAGTCATGTGACCTGGTGCTCCTACTGTCTTCCTTTGCTCTCTCACTCAGTCCTTCACCTCCGACTCACAAAGCTGGAAATCATCTTGACTATATTTTCACCAGAAACTGCTCAACATCTAACCTCACAGTAACTCCACTTCACGTCTCAGACCACTTCTTCATCTCCTACTCTCTCCCACTCTTGGGAACTGACAACCCTCCCACAGCAACAGACTCTGCCCCTGTCCGTCGCAACATTCGCTCCCTCTCTCCCTCCCTCTCTCCCTCCTCTCTCTCTCTTACCCTCTCTTCCTCCCTCTCTCCCTCCCTCTCTCTCTCCCTCTCTCTCTCCCTCCTCTCTCTCTCTCCCTCCTCTCTCCCTCTCTCTCTCCCTCCTCTCTGGCCTCGTCTGTTCTGTCAGCCCTTCCTTCAACTGACTCTTTCTCACTCATGCATCCTAACCACAGACACTCTCCTCTCTACTCTGTCCTCCTCTCTTGATTCTCTCTGTCCTCTTACGACATATAAGGTCTTCAACTCCCCTCCAGCTCCGTGGTTGTCAGACCCGGTCCGTGCCCAGAGAGCCACTTTGCGAGCATCGGAAAGGAAATGGTGAAAATCCAAACACGCAGACGACCTGCACGCCTATCACTCTCTTCTCACCTCCTTCTCTGCCTCTATCTCTGCAGCCAAAAGCCTGTTCTACCAATCCAGAATTGAATCTTCTTTCTCTAACCCCAAAAAACTCTTCTCCATTTTTTCCAACCTCCTTGACCCCCCCGTCCTCCTCCTCCCTCCACCCTTCTACCGAACCACTTTGTCGACTACTTTACAAAAAAGATAGATGACATACGCTCCTCATTCACTAATCCCTCTCCCATAACTACATCTCCACTAACCCTATCCGCCTCCCCTTCGCTTTCCACTTTCACCCCTCTGTCCCCCAATCAAGTTCTTACCTTGGTAACCTCTGCCCGCCCAACCACCTGCCCCCTTGACCCCATCCCATCTCACATCCTCCAGTCTATTATGTCTATATGACCTTCTTCCCTTTCTCACCCATCTTATTAACACCTCCCTCTCAACTGGTTGTTTCCCTAACTCTCTGAAGGAGGCAAGAGTTAACCCTCTCCTGAAGAAACCCACTCTCAACCCGTCAGAAGTCAACAACTACAGACCTGTCTCTCTCCTTCCCTTTCTTTCTAAAACCCTGGAGCGAGCTATCTTCAATCAAGTCTCCTCCTTCCTCCATCAGAACAACCTTCTGGACCCTCACCAGTCTGGATTCAAGGCAGGCCACTCAACAGAGACTGCCCTCCTTGCTGTCTCAGAGCAGCTTCACACTGCGAGAGAAGCCTCTCTCTCCTCTGTCCTTATCCTTCTGGACCTTTCTGCTGCCTTTGACACAGTGAACCACCAGATCCTTATCTCCTCCCTCCAGGACCTGGGTATCTCAGGCACTGCGCTCTCCCTCCTCTCATCCTACCTCAGCGATCGGACCTACCGGGTAACCTGGAGAGGATCTGTGTCTGAGTCTTGTCCTCTCACTACTGGGGTCCCTCAAGGCTCCGTCCTGGGTCCTCTCACTACTGGGGTCCCTCAAGGCTCCGTCCTGGGTCCTCTCACTACTGGGGTCCCTCAAGGCTCGGTTCTCGGTCCTCTCCTCTTCTCCCTGTACACCAACTCTCTTGGCTCTGTCATTCGCTCACATGGCTTTTCCTACCATAGCTATGCTGACGACACCCAACTGATCCTCTCGTTTCCCAAATCGGAAACACAGGTAGCAGCACGAATCTCTGCCTGTCTGACTGACATCTCACAATGGATGTCCGCACATCACTTGAAGATTAACCCCGACAAGACGGAATTACTTTTCCTTCCAGGGAAAGTCTCCCCCACTCACGACCTGACGATTACTTTCAACAACTCAGTCTTGGCCCCGACCCCGACTGCCAGGAACCTCGGTGTGACCCTGGACAGTCAACTCTCCCTGACTGCCAACATTACCGCAACAACTCGTTCCTGTAGGTACATGCTGCACAACATCAGGAGAATACGTCCACTTCTCACCCAGAAGGCAGCACAGGTTCTGGTCCAGGCTCTGGTCATCTTGGTCTAGACTATTGTAACTCCCTCCTTGCGGGTCTACCTGCTGGTGCCATCCGACCTTTGCAGCTCATCCAGAATGCTGCAGTTCGACTGGTCTTTAACCTAAATTCTCACACACCACTCCGCTCCTCCACTGGTTACCGGTGGCCGCCCACATCCACTTCAAAACACTGGTACTGGCGTACCGTGCTACGAACAGATCTGGTCCAGTCTACATCCAGGACATGGTAAAACCTTACACCCCAACTTGTGCGCTCCGCTCGGCTTCTGCCAATCGCCTTGTAGCTCCGTCACTGAGAGCTAAACACTCAACAAAGTCTCGACTGTTCTCTGTCCTGGCTCCTCGATGGTGGAATGAGCTCCCCATTGACATCAGGACATCAGAAAGTCTCTACATCTTTCGTCGCAAACTAAAAACACATCTTTTCTGACTATACCTTGAATAAAGGATGTAGCACTATAGTAGCACTGAAATGGCTCTTACTGATAGCACTTTGTAGTTGAACTTTATTGATGAAATTGTACCTTCTTGATTCTTGTTGTTCTGATTCTTGTTTGTAACCGTAGAATGCACTTATTGTAAGTCGCTTTGGATAAAAGAGTCAGCTAAATGAAATGTAATACAACATTCACAAATAAAGTTATTAGAAAAAGGCCCATTTCAGTGTTGTTACACTATCCCACTGTCAATGGGAGCTACAGGAGTGTGCCAGGAATTATATATATTGTACATGGTTGTTGTTTTGTTCTTTTTATTTTTATATCCAGGTGACACAAGACTGAAAAAAGAAACAAGAAATCAAAGGTTTGACAAAAGTCTTTAATATCACCATTTTTCTGTTTGAGCTAAAAATATAAATGTTTATTTTTATCAAACTCTAAAATAAATCTAGTCTGTTGAACCACATATGTTAATGATGCATAACAATATTGATACTGATAATATTCTAACAAAGGTGAAAAAATATTTAAATTCAAAATATTTGTCTAAAGCCCCACCCCCTCCCGGTCGACAGCACTACACTACCCACAATCCCCTTCACCAGAGAGAGAAAAAGACACACCAATAATCACGAATCAATAAAAGCCCAAAACAACTACAGCGTGACACATCGTATAAAGATGTGTAAATATATCAGGATCTATGAGTATTAGTCACCTATCAGCTTTAACTACATATCAGATGAGGGCGGGGCGAGGCAAGCTCCCAGTGGCCAATCAGAGCAGCTCGTACTGCCGCAGGTGCATTCGCTGGATGATGTCACGACAGTCGTTGAAGACCCGGCGGATGTTCTCAGTGTCGATGGCGCAGGTGAAGTGAGGATAACAGTAATGTTTCCCATCGCCACTCGCTGTGCTGATCCTCTGAAGGGGAAACGGGTCAGAGAGAGAGACAGGTCAGAGAAACGGGTGAGAGGGAGAGACGGGTCAGATAGACGGGTGAGAGGGAGAGACAGGTCAGAGAGACGGGTGAGAGGGAGAGACGGGTCAGATAGACGGGTGAGAGAGACGGGTAGAGGGAGAGACGGGTAGAGGGAGAGACGGGTCAGATAGACGGGTGAGAGGGAGAGACAGGTCAGAGAGACGGGTGAGAGGGAGAGACGGGTGAGAGAGACGGGTAGAGGGAGAGACGGGTAGAGGGAGAGACGGGTGAGAGGGAGAGACGGGTCAGATAGACGGGTGAGAGAGACGGGTAGAGGGAGAGACGGGTAGAGGGAGAGACGGGTCAGATAGACGGGTGAGAGGGAGAGACGGGTCAGAGAGACGGGTGAGAGGGAGAGACGGGTCAGATAGACGGGTGAGAGGGAGAGACAGGTCAGAGAGACGGGTGAGAGGGAGAGACGGGTGAGAGAGACGGGTAGAGGGAGAGACGGGTAGAGGGAGAGACGGGTAGAGGGAGAGACGGGTGAGAGGGAGAGACGGGTCAGATAGACGGGTGAGAGGGAGAGACGGGTCAGAGAGACGGGTAGAGGGAGAGACGGGTCAGAGAGACGGGTGAGAGGGAGAGACAGGTCAGAGAGACGGGTGAGAGGGAGAGACGGGTCAGATAGACGGGTGAGAGAGACGGGTAGAGGGAGAGACAGGTAGAGGGAGAGACGGGTAGAGGGAGAGACGGGTGAGAGGGAGAGACGGGTGAGAGGGAGAGACGGGTCAGATAGACGGGTGAGAGGGAGAGACGGGTCAGAGAGACGGGTAGAGGGAGAGACGGGTCAGAGAGACGGGTGAGAGGGAGAGACAGGTCAGAGAGACGGGTGAGAGGGAGAGACGGGTCAGATAGACGGGTGAGAGGGAGAGACGGGTAGAGGGAGAGATGGGTCAGATAGACGGGTGAGAGGGAGAGACGAGTAGAGGGAGAGACGGGTGAGAGGGAGAGACAGGTCAGAGAGACGGGTAGAGGGAGAGACGGGTCAGATAGACGGGTGAGAGGGAGAGACAGGTCAGAGAGACGGGTGAGAGGGAGAGACGGGTGAGAGGGAGAGACGGGTAGAGAGAGAGAGACGGGTCAGAGGGACGGGTCAGAGGGAGAGACGGGTGAGAGGGACGGGTCAGAGGGAGAGACGGGTAGAGGGAGAGACGGGTGAGAGGGAGAGACGGGTGAGAGGGAGAGACGGGTGAGAGGGACGGGTCAGAGAGAGAGACGGGTCAGAGATAGAGAGACGGGTCAGAGGGGCGGGTCAGAGAGAGAGAGACGGGTCACAGGGACGGGTCAGAGAGAGAGAGAGAGACGGGTCAGAGAGAGAGACGGGTCAGAGATAGAGAGACGGGTCAGAAAGAGAGAGACTGGTGAGAGGGACGGGTCAGAGAGAGAGACGGGTGAGAGAGACGGGTGAAAGGGAGAAACGGGTCAGAGAGAGAGTTACGTCTTTTTTCTCAGACCATCTATTTTATTTTTACCAGAAATTCGTCTCTGATGAAGAACTTGGCTCTCATGACTTTGGGGTCTTCATCAGCATCTGGAACAGCTGGAGAGACACACACACACACCTGTGTACTTGGTAGATATATATCTATATAGATATCTATATAGATAGATATCTATATCTATATCTATATAGATCAAGGGTGGGCAAACTACGGCCCGCGGGCCGAATCCGGCCCGTTGGGCGTTTTGATCCGGCCCGCCGAGTATTATGAA